>JAEIFT010000775.1:17500-67173 GCA_018904225.1 Lordiphosa mommai
TTTTTAATATACTTTTTTTTTATTTTTTAATATTTTTTTTAAAATTTTTTATTTTATTTTTATATTAATTTTTTTATATAAATTTTTTTTTATATAAATTTTTTTATTTATTTTTTTTTTTATTTTTTAATGTTTTTTTTTATTTTTTAATGTTCTTTTTTTTTTTTTTAATGTTTTTTTTTTATTTTTTAATGTTTTTTTTTTTTATTTTATTTTTTTTATTTTTTAATGTTCTTTTTTTTTATTTTTTTATTTTTTTTATTTTTAATTAAATTTTTTTCTTAAATATATTTTAATATTTAAAAAATTTTTTTAAATAATTTTTTTTTTTTTTTTTTTTTTTTTTTTTATTTAAGTTCTGTATATATATTTTTTTTGTATTATTTCTTAGTGTGGCCTCAAATTTGTTCATAGCTGAGTCATAATGCGTTTGATTTAAGTCACATGCTTTGAACTTGGTTTTTTTTTTTTTTTTTTTTTTTTTTTTTTTTTTTGCAAATTATTACTTTTTGCGCCGAATAACGGACCGAGCTTTAAAGGGCCACCTCCTGCTAATTGCTTATTTGTTTCCAGTATAGCAGATCTACGACATCCGTTAATACTTAAAGCGGCATATCACAAAAAAGCAATTGACTGACTGACAATGTCATCAAACTAGCCCCCTCCCCATGCTCCACCATACCGCTCCGCCTTTTCATTGTTTCGCCAATTTCGCCTGCTTAAACAAGTCAAATGTTAATGAACTTAAAGAAATTAATTAAAGTGCCAAACCAGACTCATATGTGTCTCAGTGTGTGTGTGTGTGCCCGTGTGTGGGTGCGAGTACAGCTTAACGCCTGCGACGCCTTTATTGAAAACGACATCCGGGCTGGTCAACATTGGACGCCGCCGCCGCCGCCGTTCGCCAAGTAAATGCAATAAAATCGAGCAACATGCCCGGAGAGAAAATAGCGACTATGAGCTGCCCTCTCTCTCTCTCTCTGCCGATTTATTAAGCACTCTGGTGGCTTCTGGACTTTCTGCAACGGTTTAGGGGTAACGGCAACATGGCCAGCACCTCGAGCGACATGCACACACCGGACACCTGCAGTAGGGCCCGCAGCCAAAACGGCATCAACTGACCGAGATAGAGAAATAGCGGCAGTAGCAGCAGGACACTGGGCATTAGCAAAACCAGCAACAGTCTCAAACGCTTCGTCCTGATGGCGCCCAAGTTAATGACATAGCCAGCATAGAGACGCACGAAATCGATGCCAATTGCCATTAGACAAGCAAGCAGCTTCAACAATCCATCAAGGCTCCAGTTACGTACGCTCTGTGTGTGGGCAAATGAAGAAGGAGTCAGTGGAGGAGTCACATGGCTCAAGGCATACAGGAATGGGATGGGATTGGGTACTGGGCAATGACTTACGTTCATAATCAGGCAAAGCAGATAGCCGACACTCCATATGCTGGTTAAATAGACATTCGCCTGCAGCAGCATTTGCAGCCAGAGACTGGAACAATGCGGTGTAATAATCGAGCTGTAGGATGCACGATACATTCTCGTAATCAATTGTGAAATTGAAATGGATTTGTGCGGCCAGGCCAACTGTGGGGGGGGGGATATTAAACAAGTAAAATTTAAGGAAATTGATGAAAGTTCTCTCTTAGCCAATATACCCCAACCAATAAATATTGCCGCCTGGTCAGAGGCTTCGCTACACGCCGATATTGCAGAAAATTAACAAATGAGCCTGACAAGCGCTTCTCAACTGATGAAGTTCGAGCTCCACCCCCCGCCTTCTGCACTCTCAGCTTTTATTGAATTCCATTACAGTGTCATGTTCTACCCTCTGCCACCCAAAAATAATGAAAGGACATTGACAGGACGCATCGACATTAATGGCGAAATTGTTGTTTTAGGCCAAAAAAGCCAGAGACAGAAAAAGAAAAACCAAAAACTCTCCCCGACTTCTGCACTTGACATCCCAGATGCGGGTCCGTCCAAATGCAGATCCAACACTGCTGATTATCCCAGTCGACTCTTCCACAAAAGCCCTGTCAACGGCTGCAACTGAGTTTGTTATCCCCAGGTAAATTGTTTGTATAAAAATATTCATTTTCACAATTTAGATAGTTTTAATAGATTGCGCCCTAATTAGACAAACAAAGGGGGGGGGGGCGGCAAAACTTCAATTGAATTTCATTTTTGGAGCTTCTGTTTCGACTCACCGTACAGCCACTTGGCCTTTTTCAGGTAATTTGCTACCTTTTTGGCAATTAGAAACAATCGAATGCCAATTACAAAAGCAATTTATTTACTCAACTTCGTGGAAGTCATACAAAATTTGTGTATAATGAAACAGTTCTGGGGTGCTTGGTATTCCCTAGCACTTTGATCAAGTTTTAAGAGAGAGTGAGAGAGAGAGAGAAATTCATTGTTCAGCCCGACTTTGTATACCCTATACCCGCGATTTTATCTTAACCTCCGGTTAGAGCTCAGAAAGGTTTCCTCTTCTCTTCATTGTTCAACCCTCTATACCCGCCAGAGTTTGTTAAATTCGATTTAATCTTAACCTTCGACTAGAGCTAAAAAAAACGAAATAACTCCCACAATTTTCAAGATAGATAGTTCGAACATTCTAGACATATATTCTACTACTTATTATGAATCGACCCGCCATACATCGTTTTTCGATCAGATGAACAATGCTAGAGCTATACGTAAAAGAAAATAAAAACCAACGACAACAACAACACCGCAGCGATTGGTAGAACTTACGAGAAAGAGAGAGCGAGAAGGCATTAGCTAACTGGTAATTTCCCAATTGGACCTTGCTTGACGGCAGGATCTAACAAACAGGTACAGAGTATATTACAGTCGGGCTTGACCGACTTTCTTACTTGTTAATCCGCTGTCTAGTAATTAAGCATTCTTGCGCTCTAATGCCAGTTAGATGATTTAAAGCAGAGGTCGGCAATGTGAGCAAAGAAGCCAGCCCAAGGTGTATCTATAACTTGTGCGGCGGTCACTCAAAAGATTTTATTTCATAGCTTACATATTGCCAGTTTGCTATTAATGCAAACGTTGTCTTACTCATTCTTGCGCATTTAGCAAAAAGTTTTTTAAATTTTATTGTTCGCCACACCTTTAATACATACATCTTGGTCTTAGTCCACGGCCCCGCTGTCAATACAGAGCTTTCGTTAAAAGCCTGAGTGCAGTACACAAATTTTGTATGCAGGCTGACGAGCAGCGTAGAAACAACTTTTTGCATCAAGTGTCTGCTTAATATAATACATAATATATAATACAAGTCAACTGAAAAGAAACCCCAGTCGTAATATAAGTAGGTCATAGAAAGAAAAACTTTTTGGTTTCAAACAACTCTACCAAATTTGGTTAAGGTATCCTATAGCTACCATAGTACCGATCGTTCAGAAAATGGGTCTTGGTAAGAAAAACTTTTTCGTATTTCATGAAAGTGACTCTTAGCTCAGGAATTTTAATTATGTATTTTCTCAGTTGCCAGTGGCAATTTCATTGCTCAAATTGCCGACCCCTGATTTGAAAATATTTCTAAGGTTGCAAACATAGTGCGCGCTAAGACGAAGATGAAGACGAGCAGAGCGAGTTTCTGCTCCATTTATAAAAATTCCTTCTGATAGGAAGAAAGATATTTCTTCATTCTTCTCTTGTATGTATTTTATTTCCCACTGTGTCTAAGAGATAAAGTCGCAAAATTTGAAATAAAATCGAGCCAAGTTAACTTCTGTGCTGATTTGTACTAAGAATGATCCAAATTGGTTAAACTACAATGCAATTTTTCCATTTTTTGAGGAACAATAGAATTTTAATTTATTTTTTTTTTTTTTTGGTTTCAGTTGTCCATTTTCATTTTCGTATTTTGAAAATTTGCTTAGTGCATTTACATTTCGACTTTTCTGCAAATCAAAATCTTTCATCTTGTTTAATACCATTCACAATGCGAATTCAACCTCAACAAAGGACAAAACTAGCACTAGGAAATTAATTTCGTCAACTGGAGTGCAGAAAGTAAGAATGTTGTGCGGCTTCTTCGACTGCCAAACGCAACTGGTTAGCTTGCATATTGCTTAGCCAGTGGCCAGGAGCGGAGTGTTTTGTCTACCCGTAAAGACAAAAAAAAAGTGAGAATAAATAGTGAAGCAAAGATAAGGAAAAAAAGATAAGGCAAAAATTTGTAAAACTGAATTGAATCAAAAACAAAAATATTTGGTTTACAAAAAAAGAAGACATTCAAAAGTCTGATCTACTGTCTAGCATATTTTTTTTTTGTTAAACCTCAAATTTTCAAACATCTAGCTCCGTTCATAGCAAAAACTGATGTCTTTGGGGTACATTCTTACCCCATTTTTTTTCTTAAATATTTTTTTTTTTATGAAAATCAAAGAAATTCAAATGGATTTTTAAAGTTTTCCAAATTTGGTTTTTGTATTTTATGTATTTTGACGGCTTACTTAACTTTTTAAAAGAATTTACACAGAGAAAAATATAATGTACTTAAACTATGATATGTTCACGATTTTGTTCTATTCAACTCAATCACCATACCATAGCCATACCATAGCCATACCATAGCCATACCATAAAAATATAATTAGCATCTTAGACATGTGCCTACAATCGTGTGCGATGATGCAGTCAGCATTTTCTTACGTATGCAGGATTCTCAGAGATTTTAAGTTTTTTCTTTGCTCTTTAAAAAGTATTATTAGCATCTTAGACGTGTGCCTACAAGCGTGTGCGATGATGCAGTAAGCATTTTCATTCGTATTCAGGATTCTCAGAGATTTTAAGTTTTTTCTTTGTTCTTCAAAAAGTATAATTAGCATCTTAGACGTGTGCCTACAAGCGTGTGCGATGATGCAGTAAGCATTTTCATTCGTATTCAGGATTCTCAGAGATTTTAAGTTTTTTCTTTGTTCTTCAAAAAAGTATAATTAGCATCTTAGACGTGTGCCTACAAGCGTGTGCGATGATGCAGTAAGCATTTTCAATTCATCTATTCAGGATTCTCAGAGATTTTAAATTTTAAGTTTTTTCCTTGTTCTTCAAAAAGTATAATTAGCATCTTAGACGTGTGCCTACAAGCGTGTGCGATGATGCAGTAAGCATTTACATTCGTATTGAGGATTTTCAAAAATTTTAAGTTTTTTTTTCTTCTTCAAAAAGTATAACTAGCATCTTAGACGTGTGCCTACAAGCGTGTGCGATGATGCAGTAAGCATTTTCATTCGTATTCAGGATTCTCAGAGTTTTTAAAAGAAATAAATTAACAAAAACAGGTGTGTGGTTATAGAAAAGTAAAGCTATGTCCGATTTCTATGGATTAAGGTGATGGTCAGCAGCAATTCCAGCTATTGTGACTGAACTTATTATAGAATTCTTTGCCTTTTGGTCGACGAACCTTTCTTTGAGCATCATTATTAAACAAATTTATCTTAGTTTCATGTGCCTTTTTTTTTTTTTCCTCTGATCCTTGTCCGTTTTTATATACCTTCAAATTGGCCGTTCTAAGCAAAGGAACTTTGAGGGCTGTTTTGCCAGGTAGCTTTGCACTTACTAATCGCCTTCGGACAGTTTGTTTGATGACACGACGTTGCCAATTTCGCTTGCAATTGCTTTTGCTGATTTGAAAGGGTCACACTGCGATTATGTGTAGCTGATAAAGTTTTCTTGGATCCTTCGCGCTTTTCAATGGTTTAAAAAACATTTGTAACGAAGTTCTAAGATCGTTCAATTGATGTGGCAATGCATTTGTAACTTATATCTTATTCTTGAAGTTTCTTGGGGTACAAATGTACCCCAAAGATGGTTTTTTTGAATTTATCGACTTTTTTTGTTTGATCCAAATTTAATTTTTATTCATATGCGACCCCCGCACACGCCTCAGTTCGCTCCTGTTTTTAGACTTAGCTTTAGCTTTCTAGTCCCTTTCTGGTTTGCCGTTCCCGGCCAATCCGGCAGCAGGCAGACGACTCAATTAATTTAAGGGATTTCCAAAAACTCTTGCTGCAACATTGCTGTGGTGCATTCGAAGCGACTCCAACTGGATTTTTGTCGTTTGCTTTGGCATTCGGAGGTCTTCTTGCACAGATTTTTGGCCCTGGTAAAAATTAATTAAGCTGCAAAATACTGATGCAAGTTGTTGTTGTTGTTGGGGGGGGGCGGGCGGAAAGTTGGCATCTAAATATTATTTTACACGACGCTTTAACTGCAACTTTTTGCATGCCTCATAATAATCATAATAATGCCGCCAGCAACAACTGTTTCATTAAAAGAAAAATAAAGCAGCAGCACGGGGGGTTCCCCCCATCCATCCCCCATGCTTATGTTGTTTTATGCGTATGATATTTTGCCAAGCAAAAAGTTATGAGCGCCAGAAAACGGATAATATTTTTGAGTTGAGGGGAAAGTTCGAAGGGGTGCGTGTGTGTGTGAGTGTGTACTTGCTCTTTTAGTTAAATGTTTGAAAAGAAAAATTAAAAACTTTTTACAACAGCCGCCTGCACGGGCTTTCTTTCTGTTTCCTTATAATATGCTGTAAGCGCGGGGCCAAAATGCAAGTGCGGCAAAAGTTAAGCGGCCAAGCACAACCAAAAGATTACAACGGAACAGCAGCGTCTTCACATATGCGTCTTAATCCGAAAAAAAAAAAAAAAAGAAAATGGAAAACAAACCTCAAGCTGGGACACCCAGGCCACTGTTTCAAGTGTTAAAAGGTTGGTGTATTAAAGATCTTTAAGCAGCTGCATTATTCTTATTGAACCCAGTGCTTTTTTACAGTCCCTCATTAGAAACAAATGATCTACCATTTAAAGAATTTAAAAGAGATCGCATCAAATACTAATCTAAAGGTGCAAGGTCGGGGATATATGGTGAAACACTTACCAATTTAAATTCTATCATTTTTGATGAGCTGAAATTTTGTACACAATCTTTTTTTTACTGCAGATGACTATATCTTATAGCTGGCATAGGAACGATCGATCGTAAAATAGGTCTTAGTAAAAAAAACTTTTTTTGTCTTTTATAATACTGTTCTTAAACTCAATACTTTTGAATATTATATGCTTTAAAACAATTCTACCAAATTTGGTTAAGATCGTATGACTATATCCTATAGCTGTTATAGTTCCGATCGGTTGGAAAATGGGTCTCAGTAAGAAAAACTTTTTCGTGTTTCATTTTAATGTTCCTAAACTCAATAATTTTGAATATTATGTGCTAAAAAATAATTCTACCAAATTTGGTTAAGATCGTATGACTATATCCTATAGCTGCCATAGTACCGATCGGTCGGAAAACGGGTCTTAATAAGAAAAACTATTTCGTGTTTCATTATAATGTTCTTAAACCCAGGAATTCTGAATATTATATGCTTTCAAAAAGTTCTACCAAATTTAGTTAAGATCGTATGACTATATCTTATAGCCGCTATAGTACCGATCGGTCGGAAAAAGGGTCTTGGTAAGAAAAACTTTTTGTCTTCCAAGATAGTGTTCTTAAACTCAGGAATTTTGAATATTATATGCTTTCAAACAGTTCTACCAAATTTGGTTAAGATCGTATGACTATATCCTATAGTTGCCATAGTACCGATCGGTCGGAAAATGGGTCTCAGTAAGAAAAACTTTTTTTCTTCCAAGATAGTGTTCTTAAACTCGGGAATTTTAAATATTATATGCTTTCAAACAGTTCTACCAAATTTGGTTAAGATCAGGACTATATCCTATAGCTGCCATAGTACCGATCGGTCTGAAAATGGGTCTTAGTAAGAAAAACTTTTTTTCTTCCAAGATAGTGTTCTTAAACTCGGGAATTTTAAATATTATATGCTTTCAAACAGTTCTACCAAATTTGGTTAAGATCGTATGACTATATCCTATAGCTGCCATAGTACCGATCGGTTGGAAAATGGGTCTTAGTAAAAAAAACTTTTCGTGTTTCATTATAATGTTCTTAAACTCAGGAATTTTGAATATTATATGCTTTCAAACAGTTCTACCAAATTTAGTTAAGATCGTATGACTATATCCTATAGCTGCCATAGTACCGATCGGTCGGAAAATGGGTCTTAGTAAGAAAAACTTTTTCGTGTTTCATTATAATGTTCTTAAACTCGGGAATTTTGAATATTATATGCTTTCAAACAGTTCTACCAAATTTAGTTAAGATCGTATGACTATATCCTATAGCCGCCATAGTACCGATCGGTCGGAAAAAGGGTCTTGGTAAGAAAAACTTTTTTTCTTCGATAATTTTAAAGATTATATGCTTTCAAACAGTTCTACCAAATTTGGTTAAGATCGTAGGACTATATCCTATAGTTGCCATAGTACCGATCGGTCGGAAAATGGGTCTTAGTAAGAAAAACTGTTTTGTCTTCCTTGATACTGTTCTTAAACTCGGAAATTTTGAATATTATATGCTTTCAAACAGTTCTACCAAATTTAGTTAAGATCGGGTGACTATATCCTATAGCTAGGTATAGTACCGATCGGTCGGAAAATGGTCTTAGTTTTTTTTATTATAACGTTCTTTAACTCAGGAATTTTGAATATTATATTCTTTCAAACAGTTCTATCAAATTAAGTTAAGATCGAAAGACTATATCCTATAGCTGCCATAGTACCGATTGGTCGGAAAATAAGTCTTAGTAAGAAAAACTTTTTTGTCTTCCTTGATACTGTTCTTAAACTCGGGAATTTTGAATATTATATGCTTTCAAACAGTTCTACCAAATTTGGTTAAGATCGTATGACTATATCCTATAGCTGCCATAGTACCGATCGGTCGGAAAACGGGTCTTGGTAAGAAAAACTTTTTTTCTTCGATAATTTTAAATATTATATGCTTTCAAACAGTTCTACCAAATTCGGTTATAATCGGATGACTATATCCTATATCTTATATAGGACCGATCGGTCGGAAAATGGGTCTTAGTAAGAAAAACTTTCTTGGCTTCCATGATACTGTGGTTATACTGAAGAATTTCGAATATTAAATGCTTTCGAACAGTTCTACCAAATTTAGTTATGATCGGGTGACTATATCCTATAGCTTATATAAGACCGATGGATCGGAAAATGGGTATTTTTTCGTTTTCCATAATTCAGAATTAGATTCGGAATTTCTAACTATCTCTTTATAAATATATATATTCGACCCATCGGTCTTATATAAGCTATAGGATATAGTCACCCGATCTTAACTAAATTTGGTATATATATATATATATGTAATACCGGTCAAATCAGTTAGCTTTGCCTTCTCATTTAACATCTTTCATTTCGATAAATCATAAGAATCATGTAAGCAAAACTCCAACCAGCCAAAATTAATATCCAAAAACAAAAACATTTCCCAAAATTTCAACGCACTCAAATATAAAGAAACTTAACAATCCCCCAAACCTCCCCCGCCCATGATGTCTACCGATGCCCATTCAACTTCAACGCCACCAAATGAACACCCATCAACCTCCAGCAGCACCAAAACCATGCCGGTCGATCCGCTTAGTGGCGCCATAATGCGCATCAAGCGTGAACTAAGCGATATTTTGCAACATCCTCCGCCCAATTGCTGGGCCGAGCTATACAAGGACGATCTGTTCCGTTGGACGGCCATTGTGAATGGACCCCATGGCACCGTGTATGAGGGTGGACGCTTTAAGCTGGATATAAGATTCCCCGCCGCCTATCCATTTCGACCGCCGCGCATTCGCTTCACCACCCGCATCTATCACTGCAATGTGGATAGTCGCGGTGCCATTTGCCTGGATGTGCTTAACGAACGTTGGTCCCCGGTGATGAATATAGCCAAGGTGTTGCTGTCCATTTGGGTGCTGATGGGTGAATGTAATCCCGATGATCCGCTCGTCATGTGCATAGCGGATCAATACAAATGCAATCGCAAGGAGCACGATAAGATTGCACGCTATTGGACCATACGCTTTGCCACGCCGCGACCCATAAACCGGGATACAGCGGGACCACTGCCGGCACAGCAGCTGGCCAAGACGGCGAAGCAGTAATATGGCAGTCATTATACGTTTGCGTTAACCACCTGCCCCTCCAAAAAACCCACGTTTTTCCCCCCGCTATTTTTCTCACGCCTTTCTCTGTTTGCCATTGCGGCCAATAAAGCATTTCGATACCAAGTCGCGAGTTGCTGGTTGAGCCAGATAGCCCGGCCCCACCCCCTCCACCCTCCACCCAGCCTTTGCCCGTTCATGTCTATGAATATTCATGAGCTGCCCAAAAAATGGAGAGAAGCCTTGCCTGCCTGCGGTGTCCTGGTGGATGAGACTTGAAAAATGAATGGTGCGAACGCGAAAGTGGAGGTTGGGTTTGGGTTGGGTTTGGGTAGTAAAGTAAAGTGAAGGTGTGGGTGGGCAAACAAGCTAAGTAGTTAGCCCAAAACGAGGTCAATTCTATTGAACTGACAGAGCATGGGACGCGAAGGTGGCTTAGTGGTTGGAGTTGGCGTAGAATTACAAGGCCAATTTGAGTTTTGACATCCGGCTTAAGTTTAAACTTGCTTGGGTTGAGGGTTTTTTTAGGTTATATAAAACATAATGGCGCCTATCTGCCATATAAACTAACAAATAACAGAGTAAAATTTTAGTTTTATCTTACACATAGCAGCTATCTATTGGATGAGAAATCGGCCCTAAGTAAAAGAGGAACAGCTAAATATCATTTGAAAGCCTTAAGTCTAAGCTAATATAGATAAAAAGCTGATCGTCAATCGATAACATTTAGAGAAGCTACAGCAAATTTTATATGACAAGTAATAGTAAGCATTTTTGACTTACTTCCAAAAAGAACAGCTCGCGACCCAGGCTCGAATGAAAATATGCAACGTATACTGTACTAAATTCCGTTCCGGAGATTTTGAGTTGAAGAACTCTTCATTTACTGTCCGGCCTTTGGAAGCTGATGACAATCGGATCAATAAAAACCGCCGTTATTCATCACGCGAGATTGTCGAGAAAATTATGGATATTTGGATTGTTAACAATAACGTCGAGCAAAGGCAATCATGGAGCATAAAAGATGAGCCGCTTTAAACCACATCAAAAGTCGATATTCACCAGAGAAAGATAATGCTGTCTTATCCTAGGTGTTATAGTGGAATTGTTACATTTAGTTCCCAAAATTTAAGTGGAATTCAATGAATCCTGAATAACTAACAATTAAATATAATAAATATAAGAACAATATAAGAAAAATATAAAAATAGTATAAGAACAATTTAGGAAAAATATAAGAAAAATATAAGAAAAATATAAGAAAATATAAGAAAAATATAAGAAAATATAAGAACAATATAAGAACATTATACGAATAATATGAGAACAATATAGGAATAATATAAGAACAATATAACAACAATATAGGACTAATATAAGAAAAAAAAAATATAGGAAAAATATAAGAACAATATAGGAAAATTATAAGAATATTAAACAATATTAGAAAATAAAAAACAATTTAAGAAAAATATAAGATTAATATAAGAACAATATTAGAAAAAATAAGAACAATATTTAAGAACAATATAGAAACATTATAAGAACAATATAAGAACAATATAAGAACAAATATAAGAACAATATAAGAACAATATAGGAAAATATAAGAACAATATAAGAACAAATATAAAAAAAAAAAATAAAAACAAATATAAGAACATATAAGAAAATATAAAAAAATATAAAAAAAAAAAACATAAAAAAATAAACAAAAAGGAACAATATAAGAACAATATAAGAATAATATAAGAACAATATAAGAACAATATAAGAACAATATAAGAAAAATATAGGAAAAATATAAGAACAATATAGGAAAATATAAGAACAATATAAGAACAATATAAGAAAAAATATAAGAAAAATATAAGAAAATATTAGAACAATATAAGAACAAATTATAAGAATAATATAAGAAACAATATTAGAACAATATAAGAAAAATATAAGAACAATATAAGAAATTATAAGAACAATATAAGAACAATATAAGAACAATATAAGAACAATATAAGAACAATATAAGAACAATATAAGAACAATATAAGTTTATAAAAAAAATATAAGAAAATATAAGAACAATATAAGAACAATATAAGAACAATATAGGAACAAATAAGAACAATATAAGAACAATATAAGAACAATATAAGAACAATATAAGAACAATATAAGAAAATATAAGAACAGTATAAGAAAAATATAAGAACAATATAAGAAAAATATAGGAACAATATTAGTACAATATAAGAACTATATAAGAACATTATAAGAACAATATAGAAAATAATATAAGAACAATATAAGAAAAATATAAGAACAATATAAGAACAATATAAGAACAATATAAGAACAATATAAGAATAATATAAGAACAATATTAGAACAATATAAGAACATTATAAGAAACATATAAGAACAATATAAGAACAATATAAGAACAATATAAGAACAATATAAGAACAATATTAGAACAATATAAGAACAATATAAGAACAATATAAGAACAATATAAGAACAATATAAGAAAAATATAAGAACAATATAAGAACAATATAGGAAATTATAAGAACAATATAAGAACAATATAAGAACAATATAAGAACAATATAAGAACAATATAAGAAAAATATAAGAACAATATTAGAACAATATAAGAACAATATAAGAAAATATAAGAACAATATAAGAACAATATAAGAACATTATAAGAACAATATAGGAACAATATAAGAACAATATAAGAACAATATAAGAACAATATAAGAACAATATAAGAACAATATAAGAACAATATAAGAACAATATATAAGAACAATATAAGAAAAATATAAGAACAATATAAGAAAAATAAGAAAAATATAAGAAAATATAAGAACAATGTAAGAACTTTATAAGAACCATATAAGAACCAACAATATAAAAAATCAATAAAAATATAAGCACAATATAAGACAATAAATAACTACCTATTAGAATTGTTGTTACGAAACACACTCGTTCCGGACCATACGACTTACGTATAAACGATTTTTTGTATCAAAGTTTTTAGCGTAGTTGCTTGCAATCAGGGACTGGGAATCTTAAAACTTCGATGTACAATCACGTTTAGAAAATTGTCCTCTTTACAACTACCTAACTCCTAAGGCAAAAAAACATTACCAACTCATTTCTACGAAGGATTGGACATCTGGTAATGCCCAGACCTGAAGCCATTGAACAACAAACTGTGGTCCGTTTTCGAAGCTATGATTTGCTCTACTGGACACCCAAATTGTCAGAACAGTGGACAATTTTCCAATGCATGAGGTGCGCACTGTGATTGATAAAGTGGCCAGAGAGACTTCGGCGTTGCTGGAAGCCACAAGGCGGTGATTTTAAATAAGTTAGTCTACGATTTGTACCCATTGAGTGACGATTTTCAGCGGCATCGACGCCTCTGCCCTGCTATTAGTTTTGGTTACGGGCTCATTAACTTGGCATTTTAGTTTCTGCGGTAAAATTTCGTATTCAAATCCGACGAAGTACTTAAACCAAATTTATGAGCCTCATACGAACATTCAAAAAGCCACATAGGCCCTTAGCTGAACGGTTGTGTTTGAAGCCCTCAAAATTTTCAATTCCGAGTAAAGATTCGAGTGAATCGTCCACCCTGCTTAAGGCTGGGTTTACATTGCCTCTTTTTATGTCATTTTGTGTCATTTTGAGTCATTTTGTGTCATTTTGAGTAAAATTCCTATTATTTTCAAAAGGAAAAACATTGTCATTTTATGACCCAATATAAACCCAGCATAAATCCCTAGTAAACAACATTTTCTACTATTACTTTAGAAATTCTAATATTAAAAATTTCTTTATCAACCTACCAACGACCTTGTTTTCACTCTCTTTGTCAATCGCTTTGCAACAATATATTTGTTATCCAACTTTTGTCGCTCATCAAGTTCCTATATTTTCGAACATTTCAACATGAACTGTATGATTTGTCTACAATTGCGTATTTCGCCCTTTGACGAGCATCGTCCGCGCGGTTTGTATGTCTGTCCCAAGGAGCACTATCAGTGCGATGCCTGTGATGACCGTTCCGATGGACGCTGTGGCCTGTGTAAGCAGAGGACACGTTATCTACGCATTCAAATGAAATTTGTTACACCCGAGAATGGAAAATTGCTAAAGCAACCTAAGCGTTCGGTTTCGGCGGGGGTTTGTACTAGCCCGGCGGCGGAGGTCCTTAAAGTACGACGTCGCTCGCGTTCTGTGGAGAAGGTCAGATGTATGCAACCGGCCACCATTTGGAAAAAGGAATTAAAGAATCAAGATTTTTGGTGGAGAAATGAACGCAATTTTAATTCTATGCCAGACAGCGAGGAATGTATGCCACTCAAAAATCGCTTCAAATCCACATTGGTGGATAAAACTCGAGCCACAATTAAGAAGGAGAGTCCCAAGTCAAGTCCAAGCAGCAAGTCAGTGGAGTCTAAGCAGGAGTATCCAGATTGCAATGAGGATTCCACGCTAAATAGACTATTGCATGAGTTGAGACAATTGGCTATGCAGCGCAAGAATTTTGAGAAGAATTTACCGAAATACCAGAGAAAACAATCAGAGGTAGGAACGAAATTTAATTGCCTTATGGGTGCCTCTTAGATCTTTGAAAGACACACAAAATCAAATGTTCTGCAGCGTAAGAGCGCTGTTTTTTTTTTTTTTTTTTCTTCATTTTTTTTCATATTTTAGCCGGATTAGAGCAGGTAACTTTTCGAGTTTGATCCAAACGCAGACCAGGCCAACATTGTGACAGTCACTTAACTGCCATTACTTTTAACTAGCGAATTTTCTAACGAACAGTAGTAAGAGATATCGCCAGTGCATTCTAGACCATAGAAATTTGCATAAAAAGTAGTGGTCGGTGACATTGAAATGCTTAGACGACGGGGTGACGACCTTAACAACTAGGTTAAGTTAGTTTATACCAGCGGTGGGCAAGCACTTGCTCCCATAGCTACGAGAGTTAGTATTTTGGCGTCACTTTGTCGCACAAGCAATTGCTTACCTAAAAATATTGGCAGTGACGTTTGACAATCTTTTCTTCTTTGCGATGCGATCGGAATTTTTGTACATAAAACGGTCATGACTGACTTTCTTACTTTGTTTTTCTGTTGTTCTTGGCCATCACCAACATAATTTTCGAGGATTTATATGAGAAGTTGGTGAAGATGTTTTTTCAGTTGAACCTTTCAATTTTTTTTTTTTTTTTTTGCCATTTTTGATTCTCTTTCACTTAATTTTCTTTGTTTTTTTTCTGTTCTGCTCCCAAACTTAATTTTTGTGGTTTATATGTTAACCTCTCAAGCTTTCAATTGGTTTAGTATACTTGCAATTGATATAAGATATTTTTGATTCTCTTTCACTTTTTATTTTTGGTTGGACTGCTCCCAACACACAATTTTTGGTGGTTTATATGTTAAGTTGGATCTTTCAGTTAAACCTTTCATTCGGCTCAGAAGACTTGCCTTCGGTTATTTTTCCTATTTTTGATTCTCTTTCACTTAATTTTTTTTTTTCTGTTGTGATTGGACTGCTCCCAAAGTTAAGTTGGATCTGTTAGTTAAACCTTTCATTCGGTTAGTAGACCTGTCAAATTGTTAAGCTATTTTTGATTCTTTCATTCGGTTATTTTTCCTATTTTTTAATCTCTTTTACTTTAACTTTTTTTTATTTTTTTTTTTTTTTTTTTTGTTTGACTGCTTCGAAACTCAATTTTCGTGGTTTATATGTTAAGTTGAAATAGACCTTCGTTCAGTTGGCTCAATAGACTTGCATTTGGTATAAGCTATTTTTGATTCTCTTTCACTTATTTTTTTTTTTTCTGTTGTGCTGTTAAGTTGCTATGCTATGTTAAGTTGGCTCTTTCAGTTAAACCTTTTATTCGGCTAAGTAGGGTTGCATTCGGTTATTTTTGCTATTGTTGATTCTCTTTTACTTAACTTTTTTTTTTTTTTTTTGTGGTTTCAAACTCAATTTTCGTGGTTTATATATTAAGTTGGAATAGACCTTCGTTCAGTTGGCTCAATAGACTTGCATTTGGTATAAGCAATTTTTGCTTCTCTTTTTTTTTTTTTTTTTTTTTTTTTTTTTTTTTAGGAAACGTTGAGAGTTTGGCCGGCTGTAGACAACCTGCTCTGTTTGGTGTAGAATGCATAAGTTTATATTTTGAGCCAACACATACTTTTTTTTTTTTTTTTTTTTTTTTTATAAATTTTTTTTTAATACCAATATTTAACCTCTCTCCTCACTAACGCTCCCAGAGTCCAAACGAATCATCAACATCAGCGACTGACACTGCAATTCCCACTTTGTCTGCAAATCGAACTCCGGCTGCCAAAGTCTCTGCATCTTCTTCGTCGTCGTTGCCCACTGAATCCGAATGGCGCACATTTTTCGCCTTTCCTTTCTTAAGGTATATGGGTCGTCCCTTGGAGGTGCTTAGCTCGGAACACTTGCCCCTAGGCGATGATATAGAAGCCGCTCTGGAACTATCGCTAGCTCGTCGTCCTGTCTATACAGGTGACCAATGGCGTCCCTGGCACACACAATTGCTCAACTGTCCGTCCTTATTTCTGGAGAAAATTCTGCGACATAAGGATAAGTGGTTGGATCGTGAAACAATTTTGCCCATTAGTGCATCCCAATTGAGTCTGGGACGTTTACCTACACTGTGTCCGGAATATCATTGCAGTGAACCGCTCTGTTTGACCAATTTCAATGAGCATCTGGCCACCCAGCATCCCTATTGGACGGTGGACTATCTGAAGTTGGGTGAACCGAAAACATTTTGCTTAGACTTGAGTCTAACCCTAAATAAGGCGGCCAAATGTCATGCTCTGCTGCTGCTGGAGCATACGATCCGTAATCTGGGCGGTGGAGAGCTGAGCAATAAATTGCCCGTGCTCATAATGAGCATGCATATGCATCTGTACGATGTACTGGCCCTGCCCATGGATGGTCAATTAATGCAGTCATATCGGCCGGATCAACAGTTGACCCTAATTTGGGCAGCGACGCTTATGTCGCGCCAATTGCCGCTCACAGTAACGCTTTCAGTGTGGCCGCTTTCGGGTGAGCCAGCCGAATGCACGGCATCGTATACGGGCAAACTGTACAATATACGCTATACACATCGTCCGCTGAAGCTTATACACAGTGGCCGGGTTATCATTTTGTCGGCCGATCAGGTGAAGGCATTGACCCAGCAGGGTAAGGAAATGTTGGGCATACAAGTTTCCATAGTGGCTCGACGTTAGAATTTTGTTTTTAATTTTTATGTTGCAAAAAATTATGGTTCCTTCACACTTCTAATTCGTTTACCAGTTTGAAATTCAAAGTAAATGGCACACAAATAAAGAACTTAAAATGACACTACAAAAAGGGGGGCGGGGGGTAGGAGCGAAATGCTATAAATTGAATGAAAAGTGTGAAAATGAAGCGAAGTCATCAGACAGAGCCAGGGCGGAGAGAGAGAGAGAGAGCTTAACAAAAAATGTAAATGTAAATTTCAAGAAAATTTAATAATAAAAACATCAGCATAAAGTGTAACGCATAAAATCCAATGAAATGTAAAAGGCAGCCAACGGACTGGACCTTGTCGTGTGTGCACAAAATAGCGTTGGGTAATCACATTGCTCTGGCAGTGTCCTGCCCGGGCTCTGGATATGCTCAATTGAACATGTTGATTGCTGACAGCGACGCCGCCGCTGCCGCCGCCCCAAATGAGGAGTCAATTGAAAATCAAGTTAGAGCTGGCCTTAATGGAATTAGTTCTACAGCAGCGGCACCAGCAGCAGCAGATGCAAAATGCAAAGGATGCCAAGACGTTGGCCATATCTCCCTGACAAAGGCAAGTAAGGGTACGGCTGAATGTGTGTGTGTGTGTGTGTGTACCTTGCCATCAGTCAGGCGTCTGTCTTGGACACACCTAGACAAACATTTAAATAGAACTCAATTGAAGTGAAAGGAGCGTTGAAAAGCGTGTAAATGAAATTAGAGAGATGCAACACCACACACACACACAATCTAGCCACGCCCAACTCTTACACCGACCAACGCTCCACATTAAACATACTTAGTGACAAAACAAGCCACCCCTTAAAATTTCCAGCACAGAGCGCTGTGCAGTCTAAAAAAAAAGAATAGGGGATACTTCTTTTTCCATCAATAATATAAGCAGCAACTCATGAAAAATACGATTCCTTTTTACACACACAAAAATAACTCTTTCTTTTTTTTTTTTTTTAAAAAATTACATTTTGAAATAAAAGGGACGTTTCATTTTGGAGAATTTATTTTAGATAAATATTAAAAAGTTGCTTGTCTGCAGTTCGTCAGGCTAAAAACCACTGATGTAGAAGTTGGGCACCTTCGCGTTATCCAGCCTCTTTTTCTATTGTTATAAAAATGAATTTAAAAATTTTATTATTTTGGACTAAAAAAAAAAAATATTAAAAATTTAAAAAAATTAAAAAAAAAAATTTAAAAAAAAATTAAAAAAAAAATTAAAAAAATTAAAAAAAAAAAAAAAAAAATTAAAATAAAATTTTTAACTGGTATATAATATATATACTCTGAAAGAAGTCTTTCATTTTAGAAAGGGCGAATCTTAACTTAAAATAGATATTTGAAATAATCATAATAAAAAAAATTAAAATAAAATTTTTAACTGGTATATAATATATACTCTGAAAGAAGTCTATCATTTTATAAAGGGCGAACGTTAACTTAAAATAGATATTTAAAATAATCATAAGTCAGTCAAATAAATAATAAAAAGCGGTAACAATACCGGTATAAGCGGTTCGGTATGGTTCCGGTTTTTTCGGTTCCTATTATGACGGTTTTCGGTTCACAAAAAATGTTATTTTCGGTTCCGGTTTTGATACTGGTATCTGGTTTTAAACGGTTTATTTCAGTTAACGATTCCGGTTCCGCTTAAGGTATTATTCCCTGGTTTTATAATTTTTTTTACTAAGACATTTTTATTGTTTTTTTATTTTTTTTTTAAGATTTTTTTTATTTTTTACTAAGATATTTTTTATTATTTTTATTTTTTACTAAGATATTTTTTTTTACTTTTTATTTTTTTTTTTTTTTTATTTTTTAAGACAAGATATTTTTATTTTTTTTTTTTTTTTATATTTTTTATTTTTTACTAAGATATTTTTTATTTTTTACTAAGATATTTTTTTATTTTGTACTAAGATATTTTTTTTTGTACTAAGATATTTTCTATTTTTTACTAAGATATTTTTTATGGTTTTTATTTTTATTAAGATATTTTGTATTGTTTTTTTTTTAATAAGATATTTTGTATTTTTTAAATAAATATAATAAAATATCTTATATTTTTATTTTTTCCTAAATTTTTTTAAAGATATTTTTTTAAAAGATTTTTTTAATTTTTTCTAAGATATTTTTTATTTCTAAGATTTTTTTTATTTTTTGTAAATTTAAATAATTTTTTTTAAATTTTTTTATATATTTTTTTTATTATTTTTACTTTTTACTAAGACACTTTTTTTTTATTATTTTTACTAAGACATTTTTATTTATTTTTTTGGGATATTTTTTTATTTTTTACTAAGATATTTTTTATTTTGTACTAAGATATTTTCTATTTTTTACTAAGATATTTTTTATGGTTTTTATTTTTTATTAAGAAATTTTGTATTGTTTATTTTTTAATAAGATATTTTGTATTTTTAAAATAAATATAATAAAATATCTTATATTTTTATTTTTTCAAAAATTTTTTTTTTTAAAGATATTTTTTTAAAATTTTTTTTTCTAAGATATTTTTTTATTTCTAAGATTTTTATTTTTTTTTATTTTTAATTTTATTATTATTTTTTATTTTTTTAAAATTTATTTTACAAAGATATTTTTTATTTTTTACTAAGGTTTTTTTTTCATTTCCATTTTGAGAGCACATGATTTTCCAATTTTTAATTAAATAACGTTGTTATTTCGTTCTTAAGATACTGAAAACATTCTGAAAACCTTTATATATATTTTTTCTTACTTACAACCGAGAGATATAGCTTCAGACCGTTACTGTTGCACACAATTCTGAAATGAAATTCGCAATGATTGAATGAGTGTAAGCTTGAATGGTTGAGCGAATTGGTGCATGAATGAATGAGCGTATGAAGGGCAATGCCATAAAGTGTAGCCGCTGCTGTTACTCCAATCGTCATCATCGCCCACGTTGTCGTCCTTCTTTGCTGGGGTTGTGTGTGGGTGAAGAAGGAGTTGCTAGTGGGACTGCCTTTTATGTGGGTGGGGGAGGGGGTGGGGAAGGGGTGTAACTGCCTTTGTAGCTTAATTGAATTTAACTGCGACACACAATATGCAATATTGCAAAATGAAATCACATGTTGTATGTACGCACACTCTCCTCGCCAAATAAAGTGCATTTGACTTTGTCGCACGTTTTATCGCCCGCACTTGACAACGACAACGAAAAGCGGGTGTGGTGGAGGAAGTAACCTAACCTAATTTTTCTGTTCTGAAGCTTTAGCTTTAAGCAATTACTTATTGACGGGTTTTGGCGACCGTGATACTGAGGTTTCAATAAAGCAATCGAAGTCTTGTCTGAATTACCCCTACTCCACTACGGCTGAACTCAAGATCGCTCTGAAGGAGGGATATGTTTCGAACTGTGACTAATTGTTAGAAGCATGTCAAAGTGTCCTGGGCAACGTGGTGGGTCGATTTTAGTCTGGGAAGACCTCTGACCACAGCCCGGCTATAGGTAGGAGGGGCTTACGGGTTACAGATTTTCCCGTAGCATAAGAGTTGGAGTCACTTAGTAACTATACGCAGATCAAGTTTTTTTTTTTCTCCAATTTTTTTTTTTTTTTTTTTTTTTTTTTTAGTTTATGGGAACACTGCTCGGAGGGAATCTTCAAACGCACTCTACCACTCGCACTCGATCAATTTTATTTGCCAAATGGTCACTCTTATATACTATTCCCAGCCACTTCATCACAGCGCCACAGTCCTTGCGCTTAATTAACAATGAATAAACTCTAATTGCAGTCGCATTTCCTCACTCATTCACTCGCTGAACTTCACTCCCACTTCGCTGGTTACTTCAGCGTTAAACGTGGCTTTAAAAAAAAAAAAAAAAACCTTCCCCCTGACCAGTTACGGCACATAAACAAACCGAGGCAAACAAACAGTCTCCCGTCCGGCTGTACGGCAAATAAAAAGCACTGAGCGAAAATCGATGTGCATAAAAGAGTAGCACAAAAGTGACAAAACAAACAAAAGAAGGAAACTGAAAAAAAAAAAAAAACTTGGACCAGTTCACATTAGGCCCTCGGTACTGGGGCCCCTCCTACCTCCATCTCCAAGTGCTTCGCCCAAAAACGAAAAATGTTACATCGCTGGAAATGGTGGACAAAAAAAAAACCCAAACACTTGGCACTTGGCACTTTTTGATGTTGTTAGTGGCCATGTCGGAGTGGATCGGGTCCGGTCCGCGTCCTGCAGGTGTCGCCGCGCAGACTTGCAAACTATGCACATGGCGGTAAATACTCCAAACGCCACGTGGCCGTCCGCCGACTCCTGGACAGCGCGCTTAAATTTACTGCCCCCAGGCATTTCGTGGTAAAGGGTCTGGCTGGTGGGGCGCAAACATTTCCGAAATGTGACAAAAAAAAAAAAAAAAAAGAAATGGATGGCAAAGATACGATACAAATACACAAGCATTTTTGGCAGACGGCGGAGCCTACAAGCTAGGGATCTAATGTGTCTCTGAATGCTATGAATAGCCACGAGTTATCAACTAGCTGCGAAAACGACTAGTCAGAAGAAGTAAATGAGTTGAATTCGAAGCCAATTCAAAATTCAGTTTGGAACCGCCCGCAATGGATTTATATACCTTATAGTATATATATATATATCGAGTGGAAAACGGTTCAGTGCGTCCTAGATTGCTTAAATCCACATGCTTTTTATTAACTTTAACAATTTCTAATTTGGATGATGAAGGTTTCAAGTTAATATCACCGTCTTTGTTCATTTGTATCTAAGTGTGACCATTCAATTAGTTCGATAAAGAACTTTTTTAGAATCGAGGTCTAAATAATAGACCAGAACCCGAAGAATAAATTGGGACCCGAAAAATTTCGGGATTAAAAATTAATCCCGTCCCCCTATCCTAGTCTGTCCCGATCCCAAATAATTAGATCAGCTCACCAAGGCAATCATAGATTTTATGGGCGGTACCCGATTTCTGTCTATATAATTAATTATATTTTTTTAGATCCAGTTATTTAAATGCTTTTCATTTTAAAAATAAAAGTTGAAAGACACGAAAACCAACACACTTCTTAAAATTGATAAAATTTTTTTTACAATTTTTTTTTCTATTTATTATTAAATTTTTAATTCCCCGCAATTATTTTTAATCACACGGATTTACAAAAAGCGAAAATTAGAAAATGGCCCTTAGCGTATAAAAATGAACAAAATCTACAATAGGCACGGTGTTATCAGTTATTTTTATAGATACTAAAAAGCAAGTTTAATTTAAATCGCAAGTAAAATATTGTAGAATTTTCCCTTATAAATGTTTTTAGACATTTTCATCCACTTTATGTACGTGTTTTACTAAATACTCTCTTGTTAGAGGGTATAATTTTTGCCGTTTGGCCTGGGCGTCAATGAATCAGTCAGTCGGACTTGGTGAAAACCAGTTTAAAGGATATTATTCTTAAAATGAAGGTCAAATTTTAGACGTTTGGCCAGGGCGTTAATGAATCAGTCAGTCGGTCTTGGGAAAAAATTATTTTTATAGCTATAAAAATCTTTTTTTTTTATATTTTTTTAATAATTATTATTATATTTTTAGCTATAAAAAAATTTTTTTTAATATTGTTTTTTTTAATTAATAATTATTTTAATTTTTTTAATAATTATTTTTTTTAATTTAAAAAAATTTTTTTAATAATTATTATTATTTTTTAATATTTTTTTTTTAATTTAATTTTTTTTTATTATTATTTTTTTAATTTTTAATTTTAATTTTAATTTTTTTTTTTATTTTTTAATATTTTTTTTATAATTTTTTTAATTTTTTTTTTTTAAATTTTTTTTAATTTTTTTTTTAATTTTTTTTTATTTTTTAATTTTTTTTTTTTTTTTTAATTTTTTTTTTTTTTTTATTTTTTTATTTTTTATTTTTTTTTTTTATATTAAAAATTTTTTTTTTTTTATATTTTACCATTTCATACATTTTTGTGCTCCGGCTTATGTTTCGGTTCGGGCTGCAAAAATACACCTGATTTAGTTCAGGTTCGGTTCGAACTGGGTTAAAAATACGGAGATTTCGACTCCAGAGCGATTCGGTTTTGAACCGTTTTGCAGTCCTGATTTCAACTTCGGCATAACTGATCTTAGCTTTGCCTTTTCGTTGTCCAAATTAAGATATTCCGATCTGGGTTTAGTTTCAGAAAGTCTTAAACTAAAAATATGGCGCTTATTATCCGACTCGAAGGACCAATTTGCAGCCTTGGCTTAAATACTCTCAAAATTCTTCTAGTTCCTTGCGTCTGTGAAATCAATAGCTTTACCTTCGGGTTCCGGAAATGCATTAACTTTTAATACTGTTATCCGACTCGAAGGACCAATTTTTAGTTTTGGCTTAAAAATCCTTGTAAAATTCATCTAGTTCCTTTCGAAGTCATTGCTCTTACTCATTTTGCCTTTGGCAATGGTTTTTTGTAATTTTCTTTCAAGTGTCTTTCATTCGCTTGTTATGCATTTCCTAGGGCTAATTGTTGCATAGTTTCTATAATTTGCTCTGTAATCGATCCGTTCACCCCGCTATGGTTGCGTGCAGTTTCAGTGATTGTGAGTGGGTACACTTTTCTCTTAAATAATTGAAAATGCGATATCCAATCAAGTGCCTCGAGTCCTGGGCTAATAATAAATTAAATTAGCTTTCGTCTTCAATAAATTTGTTCCTGTGCTTTTACCTTAGCTGTACAGCTGCTCTGCTGCGGGCTGGGCTGGGTTGTTGTTGCTGTTGCTGCTGCTGCTGCTGGGACGCGCACATCATTTCACGCGGAAATCAAAGACGTTTCCTTATTTTTCTTAAGTTTAAATTGCAGGAAATTACTTTCCAGTGCCCGCCCTTCCACCACCCACACCGAGCATTTCTGTTGCAGCAATTTCTAATATTAAACTCAAAGGTAGCCTCAAAGCATCCCTTGACCGCGGAAAAATCTTAACTGCTACTTATCGAGTCGCGCCCTCTGAGCATTTTCATTTTGGCGTCGTTGCCACGGAAATTCATCAAAATCATATCAACTCGTGCCACCGCTCTCGCTCCCGCTCTCGATTCGGCCGAAGTCAGTGGGATTGCGGTTTATCATTCGCGAGTTACAGCCAAAAAAAAAAAAAAAAAAAAAACTTTCCACTTTCCACCGACCATCTGCATGTTTTTCTTACACGGTTGTTGTTGTTGTTGTTGGCGGCTGCTGCTGCCAGTGGCACTCGAGCAATATTTGATTTTCTTCTTTGATGCCATTAGTTTTCCTTTTTTTTTTTTTTTTTTTTTTTTGAGTGGTTTAAGCCTCTGCCACGGCCTCAGCCTCATCCACATCCGCTTCCTGGCAAATCGCGTACTCGTGGATAAACTTTTGTAAATGAAATTGCAAAAAAAAAAAATAAATATATATATATTTATTTATCTTTATATATAACATCTCTTTGGCCCGTTCCTTTTCATTCGTCCACTTGGCAGCTCAACCAGATAATGCGTTTTGCGACTGTGTTGCATTTTATGCTCTGCCGTGCGGCTGTCGCTCTGCCACGCGATTGGTTGGCAGGTGCGCTTAGGTGCTTAGAAACCAGTCGAGAGTAATCAAAGCTTGACTACTTACAGAACCACCTGGCCAAATAGTTTTTAGAAATGATGTCTGTGTGAAGAACAAATACAATCTTACTTACATTCATACTGAAAGCTTGAATGGAGGTGCTTGGGGATCTAAGACCAAATTACTGCAATGATTAATCTCTTTTAAAAGGTTTGAAAAAATTTTGTATAAAGCATAAAATACCTTCCCTTGGTGGATCAGTTTTTGGAACCTTTTGTTTGTTATTGTTCCTTTTAATGCTTTCAGCTTGTCTAAGCCCTGGTGTTATCCAGATAAACTGCTCTAAAAACAACATTAACAGCTTAAAAAAACTGCTCTTAAAAAATTAGTTGGCATACAGTTTTGGGAAAATAGTGTTGAAAAATAAACAAGTTGGAAAAAGAGTTTAAAGTAGAAATATCGATATTTAACATAGAAAAATAGCTATAAATTTTTTTTATACTAAAAATGTATCATTTCGATATGGATATTTTCTGACAAAATAACGTATTATCGATATTTTTAACAAAAGTTTTTCTTAGAATAAACACGTTTTTTTTGGATATTGACTATTTCTCTTAATGCTATCTGCCACCAAAATCTACAGTATCACAGCTTTAAAACCCAAAAATTTAGAAAAAACAGATTTTTATAAGTTTGACAAATAAGGATGTTCCATAACAACTTAGCAATGTTTTTGGAAAACATAAAAAATTATTGTTCGTTAACATTTAAAAAGGACTATATTTAGATGGAAAACGTTATAAAAAAAGTCGTTGAAAATGATAACAGTGTTGAATAAGTGTTGAGAAAACAGTGTTGATAAATTGTGTTTATGAAAAACAGAGTTGTGAAATTATTCAAGAGTTTGAAATATTGAACAAACAATGAACGTTGAAAAGTAAACATTGATGAACAACAAAGAAAACAGTGTTAAAAAAAAAAGAGTTTTAAATCATTGTTTACCAAAAACAATGTTAAAAAACAGTGTTGGAAAACAATGTTGAAAAACAGTGTTGGAATACAGAGTTGGGAAAGAGTTTTAAAAACGGTGTTGAAAACAGAGTTTGAAAACAGAGTTGGAAAACAGTGTTAGGAAACAGAGTTGTAAATCAGAATTCAAAAAAAAATGTTGAACAACAGTGTTGGTAAATAGTGTTGAAATACAGTGTTTAAATACAGTGTTAAAAAACAGTGTTGGAAAATAGTGTTGGAAAACAGAGTTGTAAATCAGAATTGAAAACAATGTTGAACAACAGTGTTGGAAAATAGTGTTGAAATATAGTGTTTAAATACTGTGTTTAAATACAGTGTTTAAAGCAGTGTTTGAAAACAATGTTAAAAAACAGTGTTGGAAAACTGCGTTGGAAAACAGAGTTGAAAAAAAGAGTTTGAAAACAGAGTTGGAAAACAGAGTTGTAAATCAGAATTGAAAAACAATGTTGAACAACAGTGTTGGTAAATAGTGTTGAAATACAGTGTTTAAATACAGTGTTTAAAGCAGTGTTTTAAAGCAATGTTAAAAAACAGTGTTGGAAAACAGTGTTGGAAAACAGAGTTGGATAACAGAGTTGGAAAACAGTGTTGGGAAACAATTTTGAAAACAGTGTCAGAAAAACAGAGTTTAAAAAAAGCATCGGTTATCCCGATGTTTTAAATACCCTTGCAGTTTTTTTGAAAGACGCTACCATTGATAACAAAAAAATCAATGATGCTTCCTTCTAGGCGTTACAAACATCTGCACAATTTTAATATACCCTCTGCAAGGTTGGGTATGCAAAAACAAGTTTAGAAATTTTTTAAAAAATTCAAACTTAAAAAAAAAAGAAGAAAATGAACTTCTGTGTTTAAATTGATTTGTTTGTTTAGAGTTGTCATAATCAAACATTGACCGACTCATTTAACCAGTAAATTTTTTGTTGATTTAAACTCTTAACAAGTGAAAAGCAGCACACACACACATACATATTTCTAAGCCCGGTTATTTTTGCTTTATTCATACAATATTTAAAAAAAAAAAAAAAAAAAAAAAAAACTAAGCCGAAACGCAAGCAAAAATCATTATGGCTTTTGTGGCCATTACAAACCTGATTCTCTGCTTTCGCCCTGTATGAATGTATAAATGCAGCTGTCTGTGTTGTGTGTGTGTATGTATTGCATATGTAAATGCAATCAAATTTGCAACGGTCATTTGGCCAGCCAGCCAATCTAACGGCCATCATGTGGGCCTGTGCATTTATGTATTCATAAAGCTGCCGCCCGCTGCATCTGAATGATGTTTACCTCATAAATAAATAATTGTTAAGCACAAATATGTATGTGTGTGTGTGTGTATACATTTGGCGCAGACAAATTACCAGCAGTCAAAAAGTAGCCAAAAGTTCGCAAATAAAAATCTACTTACTCGCGTGTGTGTGTGTGTGTGTAAAATTTGTATGCGCAGCTTATAAGGGGATTACCAGACAGAACTGGGGTGAACTACAAATCAGCTTAGCTCAAAGACAATTGACGAACTGAAAAAACCGCAGGCTCGAGAACCAAATAAGTTCCACTCTAATGGGCCACAAGTGTGAACGTCTCGCTGGCTGGCACAGACAGTGGGGAATGCCTGTAGTATATCATTTTTTAGTGAAGTGCAACCGCAACAGCAGCCGCAAAACGAAAGAGAACAAGCCGCATTTTCCGAGACCAGAATCACAACCAGAGAAGGCAAGAGAGAAGAAGCAGGCCCAAAAACGCCCGCACTTGAATTAAACATAGTTCATTCCCATATGATGCACCTAAGGAGGACTCCAGGACTCTGGGTAAAGAACGAGACGCAGAGATACAGAGGATACGTATACGAATGCGAATGCGAATACATATGTGCTAAGCCAATTTGTCTGGCTGTCAGTGGGTGGGTGAATGTGTCTGCGAGGTGGGTTTGGCTAGTTTGAGAACAATTTCGGCGAGCATTTTCAAGTTTCAAGGAACTTTCCATTGTACAGTCGATTATATTGAAAGTCAATTGAAAAGAAAGTCGACTTTAATATACCCTGTAGCTGAAAAAGTTAATATATATTGCTTGTGTGTGTTTAATCTAGCTCTAAACCATAAATTTCAGTTTTTTATGGCCTACTTTTTGGGGCAACGTTGTTCAATTTTGTGTTGCCTACTTATTGGTACGGCAGACATTTTTTAAAATAATTTCTGTTGCCTACTTATTGATACGTTAGACATTTTGTTAAAATAAATATATATTGCCTGCTTTTTGGGGCAACTGAGAGTAGACATTTTGTTTAAATTTCTATTGCCTACTTATTGGTACGGCAAACATTTTTTTAAAATAATTTCTGTTGCCTACTTATTGGTACGGTAGACATTTTGTTAAAATAAATATATATTGCCTCTTTGATTTGTTATTTGTTGCCTACTTATTGGTACGGCAGACATTTTTTAAAATAATTTCTGTTGCCTACTTATTGGTACGGCAGACATTTTGTTAAAATAAATATATATTGCCTGCTTTTTGGGGCAACTGAGAGTAGACATTTTGTTTAAATTTCTATTGCCTACTTATTGGTACGGCAAACATTTTTAAAATAATTTCTGTTGCCTACTTATTGGTACGGCAGACATTTTGTTAAAATAAAAAATATTGCCTACCTTTTGGGGCAACTGTGTTCAAATTTGTGTTGCCTTCTTATTGATACGTTAGACTTTTTAAATAATTATATTCCTACTTTTAGAGGCAGAATTTTGTTATTCTATTGCCTACTTTTTGTACACATTTTGAAATTAAGTATACGAGTGAAATTTAAAATTCAATCTTAGGGCCGTTTTCTCATCTTCATGTTTTTAAAACTAGGTGCTTTTTAAGAAAATATGTGTTGCCTACTTATTGGTACGGCAAACATTTTGTTAAATAATTTCTGTTGCCTACTTATTGGTACGGCAGACATTTTGTTAAAATAAAAATATATTGCCTACTTTTTGGGGCAACTTTGTTCAAATTTGTGTTGCCTTCTTATTGATATGTTAGAAATTTTGTAAAAATAAATATATATTGCCTACTTTTTGGGGCAAGCGAAAGGCAGACATTTTGTTAAAAATTCTATTGCCTACTTTTTGGTACACATTTTGTTAAAATAAAGATATATTGCCTACTTTTTGGGGCAAGCGAAAGGCAGACATTTTGTTAAAATTTCTATTGCCTACTTTTTGGTACACATTTTGACATTAAGTATACGAGTGAAATTTAAAATTCAATCTTAGGGCCGTTTTCTCATCTTCATGTTTTTTAAAACTAGGTGCTTTTTGAGAAAATATATGTTGCCTACTTTTAGGCCGCGTTAAAAATTGCATCCGGTTCATAGTAGACACAAACATAGACATTTAAAAGCGGCCTAAAAGTAAGCAACTCATTTTTTTTTAAATTTTTTCATGGATTTAAAAAACATGAAAAAAATAAAATTTTTCACATCTAGAAACTATTGAAACCACTCACTGGGCCAAACTCGAGCAGCATTAAAACTGAGCAGCTGCTGCTGCTGCTTTTGCTTTTGCTGCTGCTGCTTCTTCTTCTTTTACTTGTGCCTGGCGCTGTTGCTCTTTTTGATATTATCATCGACGGCGTTGGCGGCGCTTTCTTCTTTTGCAAGGCTCATAAGAAATTCATAAGTATTTCCGCTTCTGTGATTTTTGATTCGGTAATTAAAATGCAACCGAGATTGCGCTTCCCATGTGTGTGTGTTGTGTGTGTGTGTGTGGGATGTCTGATTGGGTGGGTGGCACATTTGTGCAGACTACAAACATTATTAATACACTAAACGTGTAAAAACTGGCAATGGACAATCAACCAACCTTAAAGCAGTGACTGAAACTTTTGTGTATAAAAGGAAGAAATATATATTAAAGAAAGACATCACATCCTACGCATTTGCAAAGCATTTTTCTTAAAAGTTTAGATTGACTATTTTTAAATAAAAATATTGCTGAAATTCACTATTTTTGATCACTGACAGTGAATTGCAAAGATTTTGAAACTTTGATTTAAGAAATTAACAAAATATTCCTTCAAATGACCCCCAGAATAAAAAAACGTAAAAAACAATACGAAGAAACAACCACAGTCCCGAAATTAATTCAAGAAAGGACTTTCGACCCAAAACAAAAAACACGATTGCAAATCCGTATTTAGTCCTTTTTTGAGATTATTTGTACTTGAATCTCCGCTGTTTAAGAACGGCATTCTTGATATTTTTTCCGAGTGTATGTTCTAGACCAGTCGACCTTCAGGGTGTTTTTTACAACTGTATTCCAACACTGTTTTCCAGCACTATTTACCAACACTGTTTTTCAACATTGTTTTTCAACACTGTTTTACAACACTGTTTTCCAACACTTTTTTCCAACTCTGTTTTTTTAACACAACATAATTTTCCAACACGGTTTTTAAAATATTTCTGTATTCCATCACTGTATTCCATCACTGTTTTCCATCACTTTTTACCAACACTGTTTTTTAAGATTGTTTTTCAACTCTGTTTTCCAACACTGTTTTTCAACTCTGTTTTCCAACACTGTTTTTCATCTGTTTTCCAACACTGTTTTTCAACTCTGTTTTCCAACACTGTTTTTCAACTCTGTTTTCCAACACTGTTTTTCAACTCTGTTTTCCAACACTGTTTTCCAACACTGTTTTTCAACACTGTTTTCCAACACTGTTTTCCAACACTGTTTTCCAATGCCGTTTTCAAATTTGTTTCCCAACACTGTTTCCTAACACTGTTTTCCAACACTAATTTCCAACACCCTGCGGTTCGACGAGCAGTGCCACTGCCTGTACAGAGTGGGGCCTAGAACTGAGCTGCCCTAAGTTACTTCTGCTCGAATCCTCTTTTTCTGGGATGCAAGGCCATTCTGGAACACCCTTAAGGTTCTATCATCCAGGAATGATTTAATTATTGCGAATAGTTGAGTATTTGGCGTTCCCTTGATTTCAAAAAACATAATGTTAAAAAAAATATTCAACTCATCCTTACTTATCGAGCCCCCATATATCGTTTTCCGATCAGATGAACGATAGTAGAGTTGCCACCCCCACAGTTTGAATAAAAACTCATATCTCCCACAATTTGTAAGATAGATTGTTCGAACCCTTTGGACATATATTTAAATCATAATTACTTATTGATCCATTACACACCGTTTCCCGGTCAGATGAAAGATAGTTGAGTAATAAGGCTTGAGTGACCCCCCACTTAATAGTTATCGGTTATATACAAACTTTGACAGGTACAGAGTATATTACAGTCGGGCTTGACCGACTTTCTTAGGCTGAGTTCACATTGTGCAACGCATGGAACATGATAATCTAGAAAGCCTTCATGTTGTATTGTTTTGAATGTCAAATGACAAGCTATTCACATTGAAAACAAGACAACATAAGGGCCCCAGCCTTACTTGTTTTTTTTTGGTATGCTCGTTTTAGTTAGTTTAATTCTTGTGCCTAACAGTTCTTTTGTCTGAACGCTCAGGGCTTCATACAATTTATACAACGACACATTTCTTGTGTTTCTTTCGACTTTCTTACTCGGGTTTTTTTTTTAAGTTTTCAATTCAATTTCAATTTGAAAGACTTTAAACTGAGCTCACACTGTGTTTGCATTTTATGGTTTAGCCTGGTAATAATTGCTGCTCCTTCTGAATGCTGCTGCTGCCGGATACAATATGTGTGTGCCCAGGCACAGGCTTTGACTGTTCGAGGAGTGGAGAGTGGGTAGGTGGTTTCGCTCATTTGGATTCGGCTTATTGGAATGGTGAATTGGCAATTTGCTGCACTTGCCGCGTAACAACTGAATATTGAATATGAAGCGATTGCTTGGCGGTTTCCCCCCGGCACGTTTATAAATATTTGATGGCACACACACACACACACACACAGACACAAAAATATGTGTAATTGTGCACTACTTATATGCAATCTGGTGGGAGAGATTTAATAAAACGCCACAACCGAAAAAGTAACGCCTAAATTCAGAAATTCATTGCCTTGGCGGCGCACCGACCCGTGTATCTATGCCATGTTTTATTCAAAGCAGTGTGAGGAGGGGTGGGGCGTCCGCTTTGGTTATTGTATATCGCAATATTCCTTATTTAGTTTCATTTTGTAGTCATTGTATTTTCTTCAGAGTCCTTCTCCCTAACCGGAAAAATTTGGCATTAATATTTGAGCAACGCCCAAGCCACCCTTTTTTTGTGGGATACTGCTAAGGCAGTGCCTGGGAATATGTATTATGATTAGCAAATGTATTCGAATTTCATATTCAGCGTGGGCCAACTTAATTAAGTTTTTTTTTTCTGCTTTTGGACGGTAAAAAAATGTTAAAATAGCAGCCCACCTCCCGCACAAAAGACGGGAAAATGGTATTAAGGAATTAAGGAACTTAATTTGTTTTTTTTTTTCTTCTTTTGGACAGTAAAAAATGTTAAAATAGCAGCCCAGCTCCCGCACAAAAGACGGGAAAATGGTATTAAGAAATTAAGGAACTTAATTTGTTTTTGTTTCTTCTTTTGGACAGGAAAAAATGTTAAAATAGCAAAAAATAGGAATACAAAAAATTAAGGAACTTAATTTAATTTTACTTTCTTCTTTTGGACAGTAAAAAACGTGTAAGTAGCAGCCCACCTCCCTCACAAAAGACAGGAAAATGGTATTAAGAAATTAAAGAACTTAATTTAGTTTTTGTTTCTTCTTTTGGACAGTAAAAAATGTTAAAATAGCAGCCCACCTCCCGCACAAAAGACGGGAAAATGGTATTAAGAAATTAAGGAACTTAATTTAGTTTTTGTTTCTTCTTTTGGACAGTAAAAAATGTTAAAATAGCAGCCCACCTCCCGCACAAAAGACGGGAAAATTTTATTAAGGAATTAAGGAACTTAATTTGTTTTTTTTTTCTTCTTTTGGACAGTAAAAAATGTTAAAATAGCAGCCCACCTCCCGCACAAAAGACGGAAAAATGGTATTAAGAAATTAAGGAACTTAATTTAGTTTTTGTTTCTTCTTTTGGACAGTAAAAATATTAAAATAGCAGCCCACCTCCCACACAAAAGGCGGGAAAACGGTATTAAGGAATTAAGGAACTTAATTTACTTTTTTTTTCTTCTTTTGTACAGTAAAAAATGTTAAAATAGCAGCCCACCTCCCGCACAAAAGACGGGAAAATGGAATAAAAAAATTAAGCAACTTAATTAATTTTTTTTTCTGCTTTTGGACGGTAAAAAAATGTTCAAATAGCAGCCCACCCCCCCGCACAAAAGACGGGAAAATGGAATAAAGAAATTAAGGAACTTAATTTAGTTTTTCTTTCTTCTTTTGGACAGTAAAAAACGTTCAAATAGCAGCCCACCTCCCGCACAAAAGACGGGAAAATGGTATTAAGGAATTAAGGAACTTAATTTAGTTTTTCTTTCTTCTTTTGGACAGTAAAAAATGTTAAAATAGCAGCCCACCTCCCGCACAAAAGACGGGAAAATGGTATTAAGAAATTAAGGAACTTAATTTAGTTTTTCTTTCTTCTTTTGGACAGTAAAAAATGTTCAAATAGCAGCCCACCTCCCGCACAAAAGACGGGAAAATGGAATTAAGATATTAAGGGACTTCTAGTTAAGTGAATTTGAGTGAAATTTGTATGAGTTCTGCTCGATATATCCAACCAACCAGATTTGGTTAGATTTTTTTTTACTCCTTCAGCCTTTTGAAGTACCTTCCCTGTATGCCCTTATGACTCACCCAAAGGCCAACTCCTACCACATACATATGCATTACTTTCCAAGTATCAATTAGATTTCCTATCGATAACAACCCAATTAGTAACCTTTTGGCGCAGGTGTTACAATTAAACTTATTTAATTGTATGAGTTGCTGACCCCTAGCGTGCATCGTTGCTTACAAAGTTTTCATATAAAAACCCTGGCCCTTCCATGACAGACTTGCAGTCATCGTCATGTGGACATCCTGGCTGGTAGTGTTAGCTTTGGTCCTAGTTGTGGCCTCTCATGATGATGATGTGGATGCTGCTGAAAATTGTGTGAGCCGCCGTCTCATTGAACGTTATCAGCTGAATGAGCAAATCTATGGAGCGACCAGTTGTCAAAGTCGTCACAAACGACGCATTGATCCCACCTTTCATGGCAATCCCAAGCCACGTAACGAACTGTTGGCCAATAAATTTCACATGAATTCCTACAACTTTGAACAAACCAATTCTCTGGTGGCTTTGGTCAATAATATAGCCGAAACTTATTTGGCCAAGTGTCCACCGGTTATATACTATGATAGTTTTGTGGAGAAATCGGATGGTCTGATATTGGAGAATCTCTTCAAGGTGAGCAGCAGCAGAGCAGAGAGGAGTGTGATTCAAGTTTTTAATGCTTTTGCAGACTATTCCCATTACCTTTTATCATGGCGAAATCAATGCTCGCTATGAAGCTAAGAATCAACGCTTCACCCAGCATATTGATAGCAATTGCAAGAGTTATATATTATTTCTCTCGGATCCATTGATGACGCGCAAAGTTTTGGGTGCACAGACAGAGAGTCGTGTGCTGCTGGTGTCACGCTCAACGCAATGGAAATTACGTGACTTTTTGTCCTCGGATTTGTCATCGAATATTGTGAATCTGTTGGTAATAGGCGAGTCACTGATGACCAATCCACAGAGGGTGAGTATGAAAAGAGGGTGAGAGAAAATATATACGTATATACAGGCCTGTTTCCATTTTCGATTTCGATCAAATTATGCGGAATTGCTAAATGTTCCCTTTTTCAAAAACTGATTGTGTGATTCGATTTTATTAATATTACTCGAGGCTTTATTCACCAATATCTCTTGACATCCACCCCACGACGATTGTGCTAACAATTCTGACTCAGCGTCTCCTATATAATTTGTTATCCCGTCTTTAAGGATGAACAAAAACCCAGCGGGTCGCAAGAGGTATAACCCTTGTATATTTTCTTACTTCGATCCGAATCATTACTGTCCCACTTGTTTGTCACTTTTTATTGGTTTTCCTTTTCTATTCCCTTAAGATAAATAACGCCTGTTTTCCTTGATCATTGCCTTGATTAGATTGTCATCAGCCTCCAAAGGCCAGTCTCCTCAAAAGATTTGTGTAGAGAATTATTACTGGTTCACAACTGGTTCCGAATCACACTGAACTGGTATATAAGCGATTTAAATCCATATCTTTAAAATTTTTTAGCTATGGACCTAAAAGTTGGTGTGTAGGGAAATTTTTTCTGGTTCCGACTGGTTCCGAACCAAATGGAACAGGTTCAAAAGTGATTCAGAGCCATATCCTAGAAATTTTTCCAGCTGTGAACCTAAAATTTTGTGTGTAGAGACATTTTGTCTACTTCCGACTGGTTCTGAACCAGATTGAACCGGTTCCAAAGTGTTTCAAAGTCATAACTCAGAAATTATTTCAGCTATGGACTTTTAATTTGGAGTGTAGAGAATTATTACTGGTTCACAATTGGTTCCTAACCAGACTGAACCAGTTCAAAAGTGATTCAAAGCCATATCTTAGAAATTGTTCAGTTATGAACTTAAAATTTAATGTGTAGGTACATTTTTCTCTAGTTCCGACTGGTTCCGAACCAAACTAAACCGGTTCAAAAGAAATTCAAAGCCATATATCATAAATTATTTTAGCTATGAATCTTAAAATTTGTTGTATGTGTACATTTTTGCTAGTTCCGACTGGTTCCGAACCAGAATGAACCAGTTCAAAAGCGATTTAAAGGCATATATCAGTAATTATTTTAGCCATGAACTTAAAATTTGTTGTGTAGGAAATTTTTTCTAGTTTCGACTGGTTCCGAACCAGATTGAACCGGTTCAAAAGCGATTCAAAGCAATATCTTAGAAATTGTTCAAATATGAACTTAGATTTTGGTGTGTAGGTAAAGTTTTTTCTAGTTCCAACTGGTTCCAAACCAGACCGAACTGGTTCTTAAGTGATTCAACCATATATCAGAAATTATGTCAGATCTGGACTTGATATTTCGTATTTAGGGAAATTTTTATCTAGTTCCGACTGGTTCCGAATCAGACTGAACCAGTTCAAAAGTGATTCAAAGCCATATCTCAGAAATTTTTCCAGCTATGAACTTTTAAATTAGGTATGTACAGACATATTACTGGTTCACGACTGGCTCCGAATCCGACTGAACCAGTTCAAAAGTGTTTCAAAGCCATATCTTAGAATTTGATTAGCTATGGACTTAAAATTTGGTGTGTAGGGACAGTTCTTCTAGTTCCGCCTGGTTCCAAACCAAACTGAACCAGTTCAAAAGTGATTCAAAGATGTTATTTAAGATGTTATTTAAGCTATGAACTTGGAATTTGGTGTGGATAGAATTATTACTGATTCACGACTGGTTCCAATTTAGACTGATCTAGTTCCGACTGGTTCCGAACCAGACTGAACCAGTTCAAACGTGATTCAAAGCCACATCTGAAAAATTGTTCAGTTTAGGGAAATTTGATCTAGTTCCGACTGGTTCCAAATCAGACTGAGCCAGTTCAAAAGTGATTCAGAGCCATCTCTCTGATGTTATTTAAGCTATGAACTTGGAATTTGGTGTGTATAGAATTATTACTGGTTCACGACTGGTTCCAATCCAGACTGATTCGGTTCAAAAGCGATTTAGAGCCGTTTCTTAGAAATTGTTCAGTTATGAACTTAAAATTTGGTGTTTAGGGACATTTAATCTAGTTCACGACTGGTTCCGAACCAGACTGAACCACTTCAAAAGCAATTCAAAGCCGTATATCAGAAATTATTTAAGTTTTGACTAGGAAATTTGTTCTCCAGGTTGGTTAAATAGAGTTAGATCTTTTACTGATTGAAGACCGGTTCCAAACTTATTCAAAAAAAAAAAAAAAAAAAAAAAAAAAAATAAAAAATAAAAAAATAAAAAAAAAAAAAAAAAAAAAAAAAAATGTGATCCAGAGTCATATCACAGAAATAATTTTGCCTTTTTTAATATTTCTGTAAGTTTTCGAACTTTTAAATAAGTTTTTGTGTTCTCTTTGAACTTTCCTAAATATCTCTCCCAGGAACGTCCCTATGTTCTGTATACCCACAAGCTATTTGCCGATGGCCTGGGCTCCAACACGCCCGTCGTGCTCACCAGCTGGATCAAGGGCGCCCTCTCACGACCGCATATCAATCTCTTTCCGCCAAAATACGATGCCGGCTTTGCCGGACATCGCTTTCAGGTGTCAGCCGCCAATCAGCCGCCCTTTATCTTTCGCATACGCTCGCTGGACTCAACGGGCATGGGTCAGCTGCGCTGGGATGGTATTGAGTTTCGTTTACTGAACATGATTGCCAGACGCTTGAACTTCTCGCTGGATATAAGCGAGACACCCAACCAGGCCAACTCGCGCGGTATTGTGGACAGCATAGAGACGCAGGTATTGCTTGGGTCGGTGGACATTGGCATGTCGGGCATCTATGTCACCGAGGAGCGGTTGCGTGACATGGACATGTCGGTGGGACATTCGCGCGATTGTGCCGCGTTTATCACCTTGGCCTCGAAGGCTTTGCCCAAGTATCGGGCCATAATGGGTCCGTTTCAGTGGACGGTTTGGGTGGCGCTAATTTGTGTGTACTTGGGTGGGATTTTTCCCATAGTCTTTACGGATCGTTTGACGCTAAGCCATTTGCTGGGCAATTGGGGAGAGATGGAGAATATGTTTTGGTATGTGTTCGGCATGTTTACGAATGCGTTTACATTCACGGGAAAGTATTCGTGGGGCAGTACGGAAAAAACTTCGACGCGTGTGCTAATTGGCGCCTATTGGCTCTTTACGATCATTATAACGTCCTGCTATACGGGTTCAATTATAGCCTTTGTCACTTTGCCAGCGTTTCCAGATACGGTGGATTCGGTGTTGGATTTGCTGGGCCTGTTCTTTCGTGTGGGTACACTGGGTGAGTGAGTACGGTGTATAGGGAGAGCAGCAGCTGATAATTATTTAACCCCCTCCCTATACAGACAATAGTGGCTGGGAATCTTGGTTTCAAAACTCCACCCATGAGGCCACCTCCAAGTTGTATAAGAAAATGGAATTTGTGGGCACCCTGGAGGAGGGTATTGGCAATGTAACCCAGAGTTTCTTTTGGAACTATGCCTTTTTGGGTTCCAAGGCACAACTGGAGTATCTGGTGCAATCCAATTTCTCGAATGAGTAAGTAAAATGCTTGCACCCAAGTGACCGCGATTTACTGTTCTTTCTTATACACAGAAACATTTCGCGTCGTTCGGCTTTGCATTTGAGCGAAGAGTGCTTCGCTCTCTTTCAAATTGGCCTGCTCTTTCCGCGCGAATCGGTCTATAAGCGTAAGATAGACTCCATGATTCTGTTGGCCCTTCAAAGTGGTTTGGTGGACAAAATTCGCAACGAAGTTAGCTGGGCCATGCAACGTTCCGCCACCGGACGCCTGCTACAGGCCAGTTCCTCCAGCTCGCTGAGAGAGCTCATCCAAGAGGAGCGTCAACTAACCACCGCCGATACCGAGGGCATGTTTCTGCTCATGGCTTTGGGCTACTTTCTGGGTGGCACCGCTTTGGTATCAGAAATAGTGGGTGGCATTACCAACAAGTGTAGGCAAATTATCAAACGTTCTCGTAAAGCGGCCACCAGTAGTTTGTCCTCTAGACGCAGCTCCGGCGACAACAATTTGGTGCGCACCTCAGATGAGCAACTGGCCCATGAGGCCCGCAAGGTGGCACGACGGCTTGAGGCAGCGGATGAGAGTCAACCCATGGGTTTTGGTATGCGCGAATTTAATTTAACTCGCACCACTTTTAAGGAATTGTATGGAAATTATACTCGAAGTGAAGCAAATACGCATCATGTGATTGGCGACCGTGACACTGATCAACTGCAGCAGCAAGTAAACGAATCCTTGGAGGGTTTGGACGAATATATAAACCAAATGGAAATGGCGGAAGAGCTGACATTAGAGCAAGACTCTGAATGGGTACCAAATGAATGTAATGAATATTTTGGACCGCTGGAAGAAACGCAAATGGATTTGGATGAGTTACGTTTATTTACCATACACGAGAATGGCTCATCACAGGAATAGCGTACAGTTGTGACACAAACATAGCTTATTATAATGATTGGATAATGATAATGCATAAGATTGTTAAGTTTTGGTACAATAAACTTTATTCAAATCTTATTGGGGGTGAGAAAATTTTTATTACACGCATAGCTTAACAAAAGTTCGTTGATGGGGTACTTTTTAATACTTTCTTTCATAATCTTTCAATTTCATAAAGAAAAAAAAAAAATTTTAATAGAAGAAAAAAAAAAAAGGGAAAGAAAAAGAATAGAGAAAAAAAAAAGAGAAAAAAAAAGAAAAAAAAAAAAAAAAAAGAGAAAGAAAAAGAATAGAGAAAAAAATAAAAAAAAGAGAAAGAAAAAGAATAGAGAAAAAAAAAAAAAAAAAAAAAAAAAAGAAAAAAAAAATAAAAAAAAAAAAAAAAAAAAAAAAAAAAATAGAGAAAAAAAATAAAAAAGAATAGAAAAAAAAAAAAAAGAATAGAGAAAAAAAAAAAAAAATAGAGAAAAAAAAAAAAAAAAAAAAAAGAGAAAAAAAAAAAAAAATAGAAAAAAAAAAAAAAGAAAAAAAAAAAAAAAAAAAAAAAAAAAAAATAAGAAAAAAGAAAAAAAAAAAAATTAAAAAGAAAAATGGGATAAAAAAATAAGTCGGGGAATTTTTTTAATCTAAAAAAAAAAAACTTGATCTGTGTACACTTACAAAATGCCTTAATAAGTCCCCGATATCAGTCTCAAGTGGAACTAGTTGCGAAGAATTTATATTGTTTATTATACACTTGCAAAGTATTCTTGTCTGTATTCTTTCGCATCATTAGTTGAAAAAGTTAGTCCACTCTCTTTAATTACAGACAATTTGTCGATGTTTTTTCCAAATTCAGGAAATCCATCGAGAGTGTAATGATTACTAAATACCAACAACAAAACATACGGTAATTTGCTCACATACTAATGTGGTCTTACACCCTCTATTTCTTATAAGATTGCCGATGTGTTTTTATTACGAAGTCTCTTTGTTTGGACTCTGGTGTAAAGCATTCAACAATTCTCACGAAAGTTCTGTTTTCTATAGTCAGACTGCGTATCTAGGCAAAAAAAAAAAAAAAAAATAAAAAAATTAAAAAAAAATAAAAAAAAAAAAAAAAAAAAAAAAAAAAAAAAAAAAAAAAAAAAATAAAAAAAATATTTTTTAAATAAATAAACAGTAAGAAAATCGTATTAAATTCTGTACCTGTCAAAATTTGTATATAACCTTATAGACCCGCTCTATGAACATGAACCACTCCCGAGTTTTGGAAGATTTGTAGCTTATATGCTGGGTATGACGGTCTACGATAATAAAAACAAATTTCTAGGGTAAAGAAATGTTGTTAAAATATCTAATTAGCCACAGAAGGAAACATCTCCGACCCCATAAAAAAATTAATTCCAAACGGGCTTAAATCAATCCGAAACATTCATGAAAACAGGGAAAGCTCGAATATTTTTAAGCCGAGCTGGAAAAGATTTATTTGATCCCACTTTTAATTTTCCTGAAAAGATCAGATGAGGCCACCTTTCCTAAGATTATAAATGGATACCTTAAACTCTTCTCTCCACAAGTGCTGGATATTATTTTTTATTAAACATCTATGTTTGCTTTTCCCCCTAAGTTTTCCCTTTAAGTTTTACTGGTATACCCCAATCCTGCTCTATTGAAAGTTTAACTTGTTGTTGAGTCTTTTCTTAATTTCCTTTTTTTTTTTTGGGGTATCCATCCCTTAATTTTTTTTTCTTTCTGTAAAGGTGTTAGTGAAAATTAACGGCATTTGTGCGGTTTCATTTGTCTTCTAATTTAAATTTATGTTTATGAGTTATGGCCTCGCTTTTGTGCTCACTCCTTTTACCTGTCAGGGCACTTGTAAAATTATGAATTTTTGTTTAGGCAGCAACAACACAGCCTATTAATTTGTAAGCAGGAGTGGCCAGGATTAATTTCGCGGTCTGAGATTAGTTTTCTTTGGGAGCGAAAAAAGGGGGGGGGGGGGGAATTGATAGATGTTTGAGCTCAGAGAACTGAAACTTTGTGCCAATTTTCCATTTTCGCTGATGCTGCAGTGTAAACGAATTTTTTGGACCACCGAAGAGCACTAAAACGAAAACACGAGAGCGGAATGTCCTTTGTGGACAGGGTGAACTATCCGCAGCGTATGAGAGAGGGGAGGATGTGGTAAAACACACACACACACACACAGAAGCATGTCGCCAGCTTGTGTGTGTGTGTGTGTGTATTGTAACAACAACAAGCAAAAAAAATTTCATTTATTATTAAAATCACTTTCGTTGCAATGAGGATTCCAAATGTCCTATCGTTTCGTTTCTTTTTATTGGTATGCGTGTGTGTCTGTGTGTGTGTGTGAGTATCCAAAATCCTGACGAGAATTGTCTTGAACTAGCTAAGTCTATTCCCCTGCACCAGCCCTTACCCCACTTACATTTAAAGTTGTTGCCTGAGTGCTCGTCATCTGCCTGGTCTCTGCTTCTACTCATGTTGTGGGTTGTTGTTGTTGTTGTTGCTGTTGCTACCGGGTTAACAAGTGTCATATGTGGTTGCGAAGGTTCCCCCCCCCTCCCTTCTTCTACTCGCATGTAATGGCACAGCTTTAGACTCGCTCGACTGACTTGTACTCGTCATCATCCTTATCCCTTGCCCAATGCCTACAGCATGCCCTACCTGTAAATACACTCAAAGAAAAGTGAAGGAATTTGGTATATACAAACTCTTAAGCCGTTATTTTCTAGTCAAGCGTTAAAAAAATTTTCAAAAAATTTGAAAATTTTTTTTTTAATTTTCAAAAAATTTTTTTATTTTTTTAAATTCAAAAATCTAAAAATTCATTCTTTCAAAAATATTCAAAAAAATTCAAAAAAAATTTGTAAATTTTTTTTAAATAACTAAATTAAAAAAAAAGAAAATAAAAATTCAAAATATTCATATTTCGCGAAATTTCATTCAAATATAATTTGCAAGAAATTTGAAAAAAAATTTTTCAAAAATTTTCAAAAAAATTAATATAATAAAAAATTTTTTAAATTAAAATTTCCCTCGAGAATTCCCCAATTTCATTTCAAATATTCATTTTTTTGTAAGAAATTTGAAAAAAAATATTCAATTTTGTAATTATAATTCATTTCATGATGTCTCCAGAATTTTAAAATATTTTCCAAACTGCTAAATATTTTACACAGAACTTTCAAATTTTTCAAGAAATTTAAAATTAAAAAATAAAAAAAATTCCACAATTTCATTTAAAAAATATTGCAAAAACTTAAAAAAAAATTTTCAAACAAAAAAAAAAAAAAAAAAAAAAAATTTTTTTTTTTAAATTAATATTTTCTTGAGTATTCCCCAATTTCATTTCAAATATTCATTTTTTGGAAGAATTTTTGAAAAAAAAAAATTTCAATCATTTTCAAAAAATTTTCAAAAAAAAAAAAAAAATATTTTAAATTAAAATTTCCTCGAGAATCCCCCAATTTCATTTCAAATATTCATTTTTTGTAAGAAATTTGAAAAAAATTATTCAATTTTGTAATTATAAATTCATTTCATGATGTCTCCAGAATTTTAAAATATTTTCCAAACTGCCTGAAGAAGTATTTTACTCCAGAACTTTCAAATTTTAAAAAAAAATGTTAAAAATTTTTTTTTTTTAAATCAATTTCATTTCAAATATTAATTTTTCACAAGAAATTTGAACGAGCACTAAAATTCAACAACAAAAAAGCATTTTTGTTTAAAAATAAAAAAAGTTTTTAAAAAAAAATTTCCTGAGTATTCCCCAATTTCATTTCAAATAATCATTTTTTTGCAAGAAATTTTGAAAAAAAATTTTTAATAATTTTAAAAAATTTAAAAAATTAAAAAATGAAAAAAAAATTTTTAAATTAAAATTTCCTCGAGAATTCCCCAATTTCATTTCAAATATTCATTTTTTGTAAGAAATTTGAAAAAAAAATTATTCAATTTTGTAATTATAAATTCATTTCATGATGTCTCCAGAATTTTAAAATATTTTCCAAAATGCCTGAAGAAGTATTTTACACCAGAACTTTCAAATTTTTTAAAAAAAATTAAAAATTTTTTTATGTTAAAAAAATTCCCCATTTCATTTCAAATATTAATTTTTTCAAGAAATTTGACGAGCACAAAAAAAAATTTTTGTTTAAAAATTGAAAAAAATTTTCAATTAAAAAAAATTTCCAATTTAATTTCACAAAAAAAACATTTTTTTAAAATTTTCAAAAAAATGTAAAAAATTAAAAAATTTTAAATTAAAAATTCCTCGAGAATCCCCCAATTTCATTTCAAATATTCATTTTTTGTAAGAAATTTGAATTGAGAAAAAATTATAAAATTTTGTAATTATAAATTCATTTCATGATGTCTCCAAAATTTTAAAATATTTTCCAAACAAGAAGTATTTTACACCAGAACTTTCAAATTTTTAAAAAAAAAAATAAAAAAAAAAAAAAATTAAAAAATGTTCAAAAAAATTCCCGAATTTAATTTTTCATTAAAAAAATAATTTTTTAAAACATTTTCAAAAAAATTTTCAAAAAAATAAATTTTTTTTAAATTAATATTTCCTCTGAGAATTCCCGCAATTTCATTTCAAATATCAAATTTTTGTAAGAAATTTGAAAAAAATTCCTAAATTTCGTTATTTTAAATTCATTTCATGATGTCTCCAGAATTTTAAAATATTTTCGAAACTGCCTGAAGAAGTATTTTACACCCAAACCCGCGTGCCTAACTCTAATTATTGTTGTAGATGTGGTTGCAGCGCCCTTGCGTTCAATTTGGTTGCCCCTCGTTGGTAAACACCAAGTTACTACCAAAAATTCGAAGCTCTAGCTCTTTAAGTCTCTGAGCTTACAAAAGAACAAGTTATACCAAGTCGGCTGTTAAAGCTGATCAAGAATATATATATGTTTTATAGCAGGGCTCGACAAGTGGAGAGCATAGTAATATGAGTTAGTGTTGCCCATAACTTCGGCTCGTGATTGTGTAACTTCAGCCTATGGACTTGGCTAAAAATGCTGCCTTCTGCCTATGTTACCTTTATCTAAACAATTTGATGACCCCTTTTTAATGATAGAAAAATCTTGTTTTTTTTTTTGCAGTGTACAGTTTGTGCTGGATTTAACTCAAGTGTGCTTTAGAGATTTTGTAGCCGCTTTAAAACGTTACCGTTTTCAGCTCTGTTCCTCCACCTCCAGTGTTTGTTGTTGTTGTTTTGGGTCTGGGCACTGCGCAAATGTCAACGAAAGTGCAAATAAAATCTAATGGCGAAATCATTGCAAAAAGTTACGTTTGCGTATGTAATGTGCTTGTCATTTGGTTTGTCGCACCCGCGTGAATTTGTTTTTATTTCGAGCATTGCATTTTATTGGGCCGGTCGGCAGTTTTGTGGGGTGTGTGTGTGTGTGTGGCAAACGCATCACTTGCCCCAACATTCCACCTGCCAGTCAGCAGTAATTTAAATGACTGTGTCAGCATGACATCCCCCCTTTTGGGCTCTGACATCAACTTAACATCTAAAAAGCGGCATTAAAAGTTGATTCTGGGGAAAACGGTTAGAAAATACAGCCGAAAAGCAACAACAAAGCGTAGCCGGGCGCTTTATTTTTGTACTTTTTGTATTTGTAATCGGTGGTTTTATATAATTGTTAAGACAAGCCTAGAGAGTGCGAGAAAAGTTGAAAATTTTGATTTTTTTGTTATTAGGTGAAAATAAATACATTACAAATCTTCTGTTGATTTTTAAACATTTTTACTAAGCTCGTTTATAAATATTTAAATTTTGCTAAAAAGAGCAACAGAAATAACCTAATTACTCATGATGGACAAAAATGTTCGACATGTCCCGTGCGAATATGCACAAAAATTATTTTCACGCCCTGAAAAATAATATCAATGTAAAAAATAATTTTTTTCACATGAAAAAAGAAAAATTTACATATGAAAAAAGTATTTTTTTACATATGAAAAGAAACAATTTTTTTCATATGTAAAAAATAATTTTTTCAAATGAAAAAAAAATTTTCAAATGAAAAAAAAATTGTTTTTCATATGGAAAAAAAAAATAATTTTTTTCATATGTAAAAAAAATAATTTTTTTTCATATGTAAATTTTTCATGTCTGTAAAAAATTATTTTTTTACATTGATATTATTTATCAAGGCGATAAATTAATTTTGTGCATATTACAAACCCTGAATATTAACTTACGTTTTCTTTTGAGAGACGCAAAATGATAAATGTTTTTTTACTGCCTTTTGCGCCGAATAACAAGCCACAAACAAAGTCCAACCCGCTGCCAACACAAAATGATGAAAAAAGTTTACAAACAATCTGTTGCTATTTATTTACAAAATGAATTCCCCTCGAATCATGGACAAAGTGTTGATATCCGTTAAGAATTTGGCCCACAAGGGAATGTCCTCAACAATGGATCGTCGTAGTGCAATATTACTTTCAATTTTGCCACTGCTAACCGCAAACAAATACAGAAAAAAAAAAAAGAAAAACGGAACGGAATACAACATAAACAAAAACCACAATCGATGGCCATGGCCTTTGATGTGGCTGCTGGCCAACAGGAAGAGCAACTTTTTCCAAGCTTTGTGCGTTGGCTGAATCTTGATTATAAGCCACATTAATGCACAGACATGCGCCTGCCAAGGAACAGCAAACAAAAAATGGCAAAAAAAAAAAAAAGGTTTCAGCTAAAAACTCCAAAGACGAAACGGCATAGATGATGGCGGAGGAATGGGGATTGGGTTTTTGGCGGCGGTCAACAGTTTTAATTAAAACAAAACACAGACAGCGTCCGCCAGTTAGAGCGAGTGCGCCTATAAATAAATAATGCATGTGAGCAACAGAGAGAGAGAGAGCAGGACGAAATGAATGGCCATAAACTGTGCTAAGAAATGTGTAGACGTCTTACTTTGCTCGGCAAAATGTGACGGTCAACAAATTATCAAAAAAAAAAAAAAAAAAGGGAAACAAAAGCTGAATTACAACGCGAAACAAGTGGTAGAAAAAAAAGGGCGCTACAAATGCAAACAGCTGGGAGCTACTGGGAAACAGTCAAGAGAAAGCCAAACGATAAGAAACAAAATAAAAAACTTGGCCTACAAAACGGACCAGTCGCTGTCTCGTCTGTTTCTGTTTCTTTTCTTTTTTTATGTTGGGTTAGGGCTTAAACACTGAAGTGACTTAACTCAAGACAGCTGAGGTTAGGCATATCATCAAATGAAATTTACCTCTCCCCAAACAGATTTAGTTTTTAAATGACTTTAAGTGCACTTTGCCATTTACTACATTTGAGTAAGTCAATTACGGTGCCTCATTTTGGCAACCTGTGATACTCTAAGCCATCACTATAATATTTTTTTTGAAATAATTTCTACAATTTAGCACATATCAAACTCTATCTTTAATTTGTTTAATTTTCATTAAGAACGTATGCTGACTTAAACGAAATTATTAACACATTAAGAATCCTTTGAATTTGATGGATTCTCATAATGGGGTACAAATGTACCCCAAAGACAAATAACCTAAGCTTTCATTATGGGCGGTTGTAGTATTAAAAGCTTGGACTTATATCAATTAACAGAGCATTAACATTAAGTTAGCATACTTAGGGCAAGTCTACTCCATCTTATATTTATGTTTTATGTTAATATTCTGATAATTCATATAAGTACAAGGATTTAATCCCACATCCAATCGGTCTAAGGTCTAGCTACTCGAACTGTATTCGCCTTCATATTATTTAGTACCTAAATGTATTATAGCTAATATGTAAATAAATAAATAATCCCACAACCGTCTATTCGCAAAACTAACATGGACCTTCTTTGGGGTACATTCTTACCCCAGTACATTTCTATGAGAATTTATAAGATTCAACTAGATTTTTAAAGTGTTTATATTTTCGTTTAAGTATGTCACATTTTAACTTTAGAATAAAGAAATATTCCGAATTTTAAAATTATTTGAGAAACTGTACTTAATGAGGCACCAATCCAATTACTTAATGATTCTTTTGACAGTGCATTTGTTAAAAATAATTAATGTTCTTTAAGTACATGATTTAAGAATCGAACATTTTCCCAAAGAGGAGGTTAGGAAGGATACGGGTTAAGGTTCTTATAACAAAGTTTTTCACCTGGAAAGTTATACCATATGTCCTAGTTATATTATTATACTATTAAGCGCATATCTGTATAATGACCCTGAATGTCTTGGTCAGGTATTGCAAAAATGTTGGCTAATATCTTAATCTAAGGTCCTTTCCCTAAAAATATGATATTGATGGTAAAAACTAATCATCCCATCATCTAATCATACTCACAAATTCGTGTATTCGGAATAGTTATTGTTCATCAAATTGACTTGAAACTTGAGTTTTTAATTTAAAATCTTTTTTTATTATTTTTTTTTTTTTTTTATTTTTTTCCTTTTTTTTAATTTTTGTAAGTTAAAAATTTTTTTTTTTTTTATTTTTTTTTTTTAGATTTATTAAGATTTCTTAGCGTTTTTTTCTTAGTTTTTTAATTTAAAAATACATTTTTTTAAATTTTTTTCATATTTTTTTAAATTTTTTTTTAAAATTATTTTTTTACATTTTTTTTTTAATTTTTTTTGTTAAAATTTTTTTTTTTTTAAATTTTTTTTTTTAAATTTTTCAAGATTTAGATTTATTAAGATTTCTTAGCGCTACAAGTACAGAAAATTTTTTTCTTTTTCGGAAAATCAGCTCCATTGGATGGAAATTTGAAAGTGATTTTTGGATCGATCTGTATAAATTTTCTGTTGTATTTTGGGTTTCATCATCAAACAAAACTATAATTATTTTTAAAATGCAGTTAAATCAATTTAAGATCTCAACTAAATTTATACTTTTATTTACATCTTATTATTATTTTTTCTATATATAAAAGGGTCTGTTCTTACTAATTCATTGCCAATCTACGCACAGCCTAAACGGTAAAAGATACAAAACTGAAACTTGGACAATAGTTTCCATATCTAGCAAAATTGGGCAATTCTTCCCTTAAGTTATAAAATTCCCCGGAAATCTTTTAATGGGAAAAATATTTTTTTTTTTTTTAATTCGGCGAAAAAACACGTATAATAACACGTATTTAGCCGATTTCAAATTCGCCCCAAAAAAAAATGTTCGTAAAATTTGGTATGGGAATAGTTATTGTTCATCAAATTGACTTGAAACACGAGTTTTTGATTTATGCATTTTTTTTTTTTATTTTTTTTATATTGTTTTTAAAATTTAAAAAAATTTTATTTTATTTATTTTTTTTTTTTTAAATTTTTTTTTTTTTTAATTTTTTTTTTTTTTTTTTTATTTTTTTTTTTTTTTTTTTTTTTAAATTTATAAGATTTTTTTAAGTATTTTTTTTTTTTTTTTCGAAAAATCAGCTACAATGGATAGAAATTTGAATGTGATTTTTGGGTCGATCTGTATAAATTTTCTGTTGTATTTTGGGTAACTTCATCATTAAGCACTATAGCCCAATTAAACGGGAAAATAATTTTCATAATAGGGAATATCTGTACCACAGTACCACCTGGGTCGGAAAATAGGGAGGAGTTGGAATCTAGGCCAGGTGTTAATTTTTTAGACCATTTGCATAAAGTTCGGTTTCTAAGCTCTGATAAAATATTAAATTTTGGAAGTCCTCTCTCCCAAACATTCCTGGAGCTTTATTAATCCTATGTTATGTCTATGAAAACCATTTTGAGAAGTCGTCAAAAAGAGCCGATACCCTACGGGCATATTTGCCCGACAACCCAGATCTTTATAGAATGGTTTTCCCAGGTACTGGGTGCAATGCAATTTTTGATGCTTTCTATCTGCTCCTCATTCCTACAGCTACGACAGAAGTCGTTGTGGGGTACATGCATCCTGGCTTCCATTTGAGCTTAGTGCAGTGCCCCGTAATGGCTCCTATCATAGTCCAAATCCTATTCTTGCTAAAGTGTAGGAGTTGGGTGGTTCCTTCCCAAAGTGATCGGAAGATGTGACAACCCGGTGCGATAACCCATTGTTGTTCTGCCTTGATTCTGGTTATCATATATATTTATGTCAGAATATCCTGAATGGGTCTTTGTATGTCCGTTACCGCCTGTATCGCTGGTTGCGTTGATCCGTAAATCTGTCAATGTAAATGTAAATTAGTGGACAAAATTGGGTCTATTTAAAAATTAAAACCAGAATTTTTTTTTTTAAATATTTAGAATTTTTTTTAGGAATTATTTAAACTTGGAAAACTCAAAAAAAAAAAAAAAAGTCACATAAATATAAAAAAATTATCTTTAGAACAAAATCCATATATTCTCTTTGGTTTTTCGAATCGTTACTCATTTTTTTTTTATTAATTTTTTATTTTTTATTTTTTTATTTTTTTTTAATTTTTTTATTTTTTTATTTTTTTAATTTTTTTTTTTTTTTCTTATTTCTTATTTTTTTTTTTTTTTTGTTCAA
>JAEIFT010000776.1:0-85486 GCA_018904225.1 Lordiphosa mommai
AAACGCAAAATTCAAAATTCGAAAAAACGTTGAAAGTTCAAAAAAGCCCTCCAACCATGGATGAAAACATTAAAAAATATTAGAATTCAAATTTCCCGCCACATCAATATGGATGGAAACACACCAAAGACAACAATTCAAATTTCCCGCCATCAAAAAATCCTAATTAGTGTGATCATACACAAAAATTAAAAAAGCCCACACAAATTCAAACTTCGCGCCATTACAATAGGGAAGGGGGAAACCTTAAAAATTCACAAATTCAAACTTCGCGCCATTTATCAGAGGTGGGAAACAATAAAACGATCAAAAATTTAAATTTTGCGCCCAACTATCGGCCAAAATTCAAAAATAACTCCACAATTTAAATTTAACGGGCAAAAAAACCACAGTGCAAACACCAAATTCAAATAATCCTAATTAGTGTGACCATGTCGCAAACAAAAAAATACCAAAATAAAAACACCAAAATTAGTGTTGACCGTATTCCCAAAGCCAAAGGTCAAGGTCAATTGATTCAGAACATACATTCCCCTACTACTGAAGAGAGGAATAGCAACAGATCCGTCAAAAAGTTGATTGCAATTTTTAAATGGCATACTCCAAAAGAACTTAAAACAAGTTCGAGGATTTTTGGGAGTCTGTGGCTGGTAATTGCAGATTTATCCAAATTTTGCGGAACTTACCTTTCCGATAACCGAGTCTCTTTCCACAAAATGTTTTAAATGGTCTCCAGAAGCTCAGGAAGCAATGGATTCATTAAAAACAATTTTGACGTCTCCTCCGGGGTCGCTGAACCCGGATTTTAACGGAAAAATTTTTCTTACATTGCGACGCCAGCGCGATTATGGTATCGGTGCGGTGCTCGTGCAGTTATCAGAAACGCTTGAAGAAAGACCGATCGCATTCATGTCTGAAATTGAGCCAAAGTCAGAGAAATTATAGTGACACTGAGCGTGAGTGTCTCGCAGTGATAGTGGCAATTGAGGAAATTCCGTTGCTTTTTGGAGCTTCAGAATTCGAAGTCGTCTCCGATCACTCGAGCTTACTGGTTAATGCGTCAACAAAAATGTTTCAGGTCGCTTAGCAAGATGGATTTTCCGCCTTCAGCTTTTTTAAATTTTCCATTTCACACAGAAAAGGAAAATACCATATAGTTCCCGATGCGTTATCTAGAGTATGCGAAGAGCAAGTAGATTCTTTGAATTTAACTGCGCCCGAGATTGACCTTGAATCACCAGCATTCCTGGAGGAGGAATACAATGATTTAAAAAGTCGGATATCAGCTAATCAAGAGAAGTTTTCTGATCTACGAGTTGTAGATAAATATGTTTACATTAGAACTGAGCATCCATCCGGAAATGCTGCACAAGACGCATATGGTTGGAGATTATGGGTGCCAGAGAAATTACGCAAAGAAGTAATAAGTCAAGCGCATGATAGTGTTCTTTCAGCTCATGGGGGAATGCAAAAAACAATAGAGTGTTTGCGAAGACATTTCTTTTGGCCAGGACTATCAAAAGACGTACGGGATTATATTCGTACTTGTGATACCTGTAAAGATACAAAAGCTCCTAACATGACTTTACGTCCACCTATGGGGAATCGAGTATTTCATAGGCCGTTTCAGAAACTATATATAGATATATTAGAAATGTACCCTCGTAGTTAAAATGGCAATATTGGATTGTTAATAGTATTAGACCATTTCAGTCGCTATCATTGTCGCCAGGCATATGATCAGAATGTCAAACAGTACAACTTTAGATCAAGACCCGTGTCGTACAGAGAAGGACAAGAGGTATCTAAAAGAAATTTCACTCTTAGCAAAAGTCAGAACTATAACAAAAAACTCAGTCCACAATTTTCAAAATGTAAAAGATATATAATCATTCGTTAATTGTCTAGTATGCCTAACTCCTAGAAAATTCCAAAAAATTCCTTCGATAGATCGTAATTATGAAGAATTTTCATGCAGAAAAAAAACGCGGGGGTCATCCGTGGTTTTTTAAACGAATTTTAAAGTTGTAATTTTTGCCCTTAAATACATGCTTGATCCACATATGCTTTTTCGATTTCTGTTTTGTTTTTTCAAATAAATATATTAAAATATTATTTTCCTATGACTCAGGGGAACATTTGCTTGAATTTCAATGCGAAAGTTGAAATCTTTTTACACCTATTTGAATTCTTTTGCTCTCATGCCACCTATTGAGGTAAACTCAAGACGCGTTTTTTCTAACGTGGTTTTTTAAGTGTCGTCTTCCCCGTGCACTTCCTCTTCCTCCTATGAATTAATATTTTATGTTCATAATTCGCGATCCATCGATGAATATTTTATTGTACCCAATAAAGTAAAAAATTTTCGCCTGCGGCGCACATTTTCCATTACTCACCTCAGCAAAATTAATATCATTAACGATGTTTTCTTTTTCGGGATTATATAACTGACCAATAGCCAGGAAGATGTTATGGATCCTATCCTTGTGACTTGGGAATCGTATATAAAACATAAACTTGGCAAACATCCTGGATAGTGCATTTTTTTCGGCCAAAATGAGGCAACTCGGCCTTCACGTCCCGCCACAGCCTTTCTATGTTTTGTGTGTGTGCTTGTGTAGAGGGATCCACAAAATTTTGAGAATGGTTCACCGTTTGGTGCAGAAAAAAGGTATTTTTGCGGATACTTTCATTGAAATTACACTGTTTCTTGACTTTTTTATTGCCCATGGTTGTAGCAGTCAACTGTTTACGGCACCGAAAGAATAGTTTTCCGCCATCTTTTACTGATATCTTACATTTTTATACCCTTGCAGAGGGTATATTAAAATTGTCACGATGTTTGTAACGCATAGAAGGAAGCATCTCCGACCCCATAAACTATATATTCTTGATCAGCATGACGAGCTGAGTCTATATAGCCATGTCCGTCTGTCCGTCTGTCCGTCTGTCCGTCCGTCTGTTTCTATGCTATCTCCTCCCTCAGTTTTAGAGCTATCTTGACCAAACTTTGCAAAAAGTCTTTAAACACACATAGGCTGCACATTTGTCGGAATCGGCCGGATCGGATGACTATATCATATAGCTGCCATAGGAACGATCGGTCCATAAACTAGTTCTAGTGAGAAAAACTTTTTTGTTTTCTATTGAATCGTCACCAAACTTGGTATATATTAGTTTATACCCCTTCACATAATTCTGGAAAAAATTTATCAAAATCGGATGACTATAGCATATAGCTGCCATATAAACGGTCAGTAAAAAACTAGTTCTAGTGAGAAAAACTTTTTGTTTTCTATTGAATCGTCACCAAACTTGGTATATATTAGTTTTATACCCCTTCACACAATTCTGGAAAAATTTATCAAAATCGGATGACTATAGCATATAGCTGCCATATAAACGGTCGGTCAAAAAACTAGTTGTAGTGAGAAAAACTTTTTTGTTATCAATGGTAGTGACTTTCAAAAACTGCAAGGGTATTTAAAACATCGGCGTAGCCGATGTTAGCCTTCTATTTTTTTTTCTTGTAGTAAACATTTGTGACGCTTTAAATACTCAATAACCTCTATATTCGTCAAAGACAAAAATTTCGACACCGTAAAATTGCAATTTGTGCACTCCATTTTGATTAGAATTATTGAATGAACAATAAAAATCCAATTAAATTTGAATTAAATTTGACACATTGCTCAAAACACAATATGTTTTATTAGGTAAAAATCAAATTTTCAAAATTCGTTTAAAAAGAAACCATGGATGACCTCCGCGTTTTTTCTGCATGAAAATTCTTCATAATTCGCGGACCATCGAAGAAATTTTTTTTGGAATTTTCTGAGAGTAGGCCGCTTTACTAGACATTTACCAATCATTCTACATTAAAGACAAGATATATCAAATTGTGAGTATCCATATAAGGATTGGTGTAGCTTAATCCTCAACCGTGCTGAATATTTGTGTTCCCTGTCTAGCCATCCGCACATAAACCCCAAAGCGACAGTCGTGTGTCGCCACACATGTGCAGGCCAAAACACATACTTTGACGGGAGAAAGACACTTTTTGGGGCTTAGCATCTCTAGTTACCTACTAGGAAAAGCAAGCTATCTGCATTCTACCGGAACAACTCGCATCTGTAGAGCTCCTATCGCATAGAGTGCCCGGACAAGTTCCTTATACCCGGATCGATTCTGTGACCGCATGGTCATTCCTGTATCGTAGGCTCGCTGGAATGGACTACGTAGGACGGTGTTCAACGTTCTAGTTATTGTGCGAAGTTACGAAGACTGGTGTAATCCAAGAAGCTGGAGTCCTAACCTAGCTCATCGGAGTGTGATGTACCCATAGCTACCCTTGTTGGATAGATGTTGATCCTACAGTCGGATTAGTTGGTTTGAGCCACATGGCCTTCTCACCTTAACCAAACAATCATGTTGGAAAAACTGTGTTAACTTTTGAATTCACTCACGCTGCGAATACACTTTTTATTTGAATAGTTTCTAATGTTAAATTGTACCTTTGGTAATCAGCCATGGTAAAATAATACGAATAATTGAATATACTGAAACCACTAGATATACGTCTGTTCAACAAAGGATATTCTTGCTCATAGTCGTAGGCAATGGTCTTAAAGTGAAACATGTTCTAATTTATGTAAATTTTACAGTTGACTTGATCTTGTTGGAGTTTTGATTCATGTGCTCATAACGAATGCTCATTTAAGCACCATCTAATCATCTTTTAACAGCAGCAGCCGTCAAGGAAAGATCTTTCTGCGTGGGACAAAATGCTTGACGTAAGTGCCGATTTATATATTATTATGGATGTTGCTTAAATTGCTGGGTTCGAGAGAGTTGGTATGTGCAAAATATTGATTAAGTGGAAAAAATGAATTATTAGCAGCCCTTGTTTCACTTTGAAGGTTGTCTAGTCTTTGCGCAAGTTTAAAAATATATTTATATCAATTCCATATGGAAATCTTTTGAATATTCAGATTCTTGAATTCTTGTAAAATGTTTCGAAAACCAGATTTGCAGTCTACATAGGCAAAACACAAAATAATGCCCAACTTTGAAATTTTTATATTCTCTAAAATTATTTCTTTAATTTTGCTATATTTAACTTTCTTGAATAATGTATAATCTTCGTAATTAAGTATCCCCTTGAATTTAAGTAATACAGTGTTGAGATTCGCATTAATTGAATCCACACAAAATGAAAGGAAATTGTGAAGCTATGAAATCTCGTATCGAAATCTTTATTTGTTATTGTTATTAATCTTCTCAAGATGAATTTCGTTAAGTTACACAAGAAGTGTAAATTATTTTGTCAATTATATTAATTTGAAAATGATGTTCTAAGTTTTGATTTCTAAAGGGCATGGGGACATAAAATGTAAAGAGGTCTTGCATAAGGGGTCCTCAACTGATAACTCAGTTGGAGGCCATGGTCGGGTGGGTTAAGAAAAAGGGTGGCGACTAACATCGAAGCCACAACCACATTACTCCTTGATGGACATACCCCATTTGATTTGTAGAAATTGGACCTGTATTTGTTTTTAGTTTTATGCGCGTACTCTCAGGTCGTGCAAATGTTGGATTTTCTGTAGGGACTCTATAATTAAGATTCGTAGTCAAGGATATTGGCAGCAAAGAACCCCCAAAACCGAAAGAGCTTAGTCTTAAAGGGTCCCGCTGTCTCTGTTTGCTCAATAATCCCACAATTGTAGTTGCAAAATTCCACCTTTTGCTGAAATCATATTATCTAGATATGTCACTACAATTACTCCTGCAATCTTACAGAGCCTTGGGCTCTGGAACGTTTGACAGGTAGGATGCTAAAGAATTTTTGGCATCCAACTGAGAGGCAGGCTGCTACACTATTTGCACCATTGCCGCACCGATCCTAAAATCATTGCGTCTCGCTGAACAACAGCACAATTCGAGTTCAAACCCTATATAAAAATTTAGTGGAGGCATTCAGGAGAATATAAGGCGGAGGATAAGCGGGATCAGGGCAATAGCCGCCTTCATCCTACAGATCTGGCAAATCGTAGTATGTAACCACAATCCAACTTCCTTCGAAACCCGTAGGCATGGATTTAGCCATATTGCTTCCATTTTCGGTGGTGCAGGTCTCAGATCCCTGTTATATATCAATTTGAATTTAATTTAATAATCTACCATTAAGGACCATTTTTGATAACTGTTATGGAGTTAGGTTTATGATCAAATTCTATATTTCGCTCACGGTTCCAAAAAACTGAACTGATAATTCTGTGGCTTAAATGTATTAATTTTTATTCATTGTTATAATAAATTATAGTTCTTTAATTAAAAGGCAAACATTTTAAAGGGGATCCTAATATTATTTTTTACTGTCTGAAAACCTGCTTGTAAATCTTTATTCCAAATTTTAAATGAAGTTTATCCAAACCCCTTACTAACAGCCTGACCCTTTCTCTTAACTAGAACTAGACACAATACATCTTTATACCAAAAAATTTTGTGGAAATACCTAAAAATTCAGCTGCCATAAAATATCATTTAAACAATGTGGCTAAGTGCTATTTTTTATTGATAAATGCTTTTCGAAAAACTTTGTTTTTTTTTCATTTTTAATTTTTGAGCGAAGAATTCCTAGAGCTATTTTTTTGATCTGATTGTGTGTTAATGCATGGAAGAGATTTCTAAGTCTTTTTAAGTTTTGTCGATTGCTCAACACTTTTTATACACTTGAAAAGTGTATATTAATTTTGCCCAGAAGTTTGTAACGCATACAAATATTCATTTCCGACCCCATAAACTATATATATTCTTGATCAGGACGACGAGCTGAGTTCATTTCCGCTTGTCCGTCTGTCTGTCCGTCTGTCTGTCTGTCTGTTTCTACGCGAACTAGTCCCCCAGTTTTAAAGCTATCGAGCTGAAATTTTACACAGAGTCTTCTTTTTACTGCACGCATCTAATAAGTCGGAGCCGGCCTGATCGGATGACTACATCATATAGCTGTCATAGGAACGATCGGTCGAAAAATTAGTCTTGTAGAGAAGAACTTTTTGATTTCCATCGTAGCGTCACCAATCGTAGTATAAATTAGTTTTATATGTTTCCACACAATTCGGAAAAATTTATCAAAATCGGATACTAGCATATATCTGCCATATAAACGGTCGGTCAAAAACTACTTCTAGTGAGAAAAACTTTTGTTTTCCATCGTAGCGTCTCCAATCTTGGTATATATTAGTTTTATATGCTTTCACATAGTTTCGAAAAAAATTTATCAAAATCGGGTGACTATAGCATATAGTTGCCATATAAACGGACGGTCAAAAATCTACTTATAGTGAGAAAAATTTTTTTGTTTTCTATCGTAGCGTCTCCAATCTTGGTATATATCAGTTTTATATTTTTTCACATAATTTCGAAAAATTTATCAAAATCGGATGACTATATCATATAGCTGCCATAGGAACGATCGGTCGGAAAATAAGTTTTAGTGAGAAAAACTTTTTTGTTTTCCATCGTAGCGTCACTAATCTTGGTATATGATAGTTTTATATGTTTTCACATAATTCTGGAAAAATGTATCAAAATCCGATCACTATAGCATATAGCTGCCATAGAAACGGTCGGTCAAAAAACAAGTTCTAGTGAGAAAAACTTTTTTGTTTTCCATCGTATCGTCACCAATCTTGGTAGATATTAGTTTTATGTGCTTTTACAAATTTTTTAAAAAATTTATAAAAATCGGATGACTATAGCATATAGCTGCCATAGGACCGATCAGTCGGAAAATGTGTTTTACTAAGAAAAGTTTTTTATGGTATCAAATTTTTATTATCAATGATTTAAAAGTTTTATATATTTGATATCAATATCCTATATATTTTTTACCGGTTAAATCAGTTGGAGTAAACTTTTTCAAGTGTATTAAAACTTCGGCACAGTCGAAGTTAGCTTTGCCTTCTCGTTTCAATTAGTTGAATCCAAAAGAGAATAAAAATATACCTTTTATGGCGGGTTCTGGGCATTTGCCTTCAAGTTTATGGCTACAAAAATCAAATAAATCACAAACTCACATAAATATATATATAAAAGCAGAGGACGAGTCTGCTGTTCGAATTAAAATTTACGAGCCAGAAATAAAATGTTTGGCCAACCAATAGGAGAATAACAACATCGGCCACAACTTGTCAGAAAGGCATTCCTCGGTGCTGCCATGTTGTAAATTTTCATGACTTTTAGGTCCCCAAACAGGACGCGCGTAAACAAATAAATTTCCAATTTGGCCAGGAGTCATATATCTAACAGAAAAAGGTTTGATTTTGACATTCCGTTTGGTTCCTACGAAAATTTACATAACACGCTTTTTATCCTTATCTTGCCCACCTGACGGACGACGGACGATGGACGTCGGTGTCCGAAAGAACGGATGCCCCCCTGTGGTGGTGTCAAAAAGGAACAACTCAGCTGAACTGGTATGCGCGCTATGCTATGTTTTATAACTTTTTCGGTTTTGTTTTGGTCCTCCCGCCTGTCGCAATAAATATAAATCCCCAATAGCAATTCCAACCAATCGAAGCATAACGTGACCACGTCAAATTGATTGTCACAATATTTGATTGATTTTGACATGTTGTGTGTTGGCTGTCATAAATTCCTTTTCGGCTTCTTCTTTTCACTTCTGGCTAAGTTTTCTCCAAGGGCCCAGGTCGGCTTAGACTGATCTCGTTTTTGGTATGGCCATAAAAGTGTGTGTGCGGAAATTCGATCGAAAATTGTGAATAGAATTTAAATACAAAAAAATGGCAGAAAAAAGGGATTAATATTAACTGAATATCTATAAAAATTAGGCAGTTTTTAATTATTTATAAATTTCTGCTTTTCCATTTCATACACTTTTAAATGGAGAATTTTTGAAAAAAAATCTTAAAACTTTTAAAGAACTTTAAAAATATTATCTCTATCTCTCTATATATAAAAGAGTTTGTCCTGACTGACTGACTGACTGACTGACTCACTGACTGACTGACTGACTGACTGATTCATTGGCAATCAACGCAGAGCCTGAACGGTAAGAGATAGAAAGCTGAAATTTTCACAGAAGTTTCCTTATGAGTTGAAAGTGAGCACTAAGGCGGGGTTTTGGAAAATTCCACCCCAAGGGGTGGAAAAACTCCGGAAAAGCTACTATGGGGAAAATTTTGTTTTTCATCCGATTGACTTGAAATTTGGTTTGTAAGTAAAGTAAGCGAAATAATTGGACAACTGTTTCCCAGATTTTCGGAAAAATCCGCCCACAAGGAAAATGGCCGGAAAAGTCTTCATGGAAAAAACTATTTTTCATCCGATTGACTTCAAACTCTGGTTTGTGAGGATGGTAAGCAGAATAATTAGACTTGAGATTTTCCGATGATGGAAAATCTGCCCGAAAAAGTCGGGAAATTCCCGGAAAATTCCATATGGAAAAAACTATTTTTCTTCCGTTTGGCTTCAAACTCGGTTTGTAAGGGTAGTGTGCTAAGTAATTGGACATGCGATTTTCAAATGCTGGAAAATCCGCCCACAAAGAAATTACCCGGAAAATTCTATATGAAAAACTATTTTTGATCCGATTGACTTCAAACTCGGTTTGTAAGGGATAGTATGCAAAATAATTAGACATAAGATTTTCCGATGTTGGAAAATGCGCCCGAAAAGTCGGGAAATTCCCGGAAAATTCCATATGGAAAAAACTGTTTTCATCCGATTGGCTTCAAATTCGGTTTGTAAGGATAGTATGCTTAATAATTAGACATGTGATTTTTCGATCGTGGAAAATCCACCCACAAGGAAAATAGCCGGAAAATTCTTCATGGAAAAAACTATTTTTTATTCGATTGACTTCAAACTCGGTTTGTGGGGATGGTATGCAAAATAATTAGACATAAGATTTTCCGATGATGGAAAAATCTGACCGAAAAGTCGGGAAATTCCCGGAAAATTCCATATGGAAAAACTATTTTTCATCCGTTTGGCTTCAAACTCGGTTGTAAGGTTGTAAGGTTGTAAATAATTAGGCATGTGATTTTTTATGTTGGTGGAAAATCCACCCACAAGGAAAATGGCCGGAAAATTCTATATGGAAACACACAATTTTTCATCCGATTGACTTCAAACTCGGTTTGTAAGGATAGTATGCAAAATATTAGACTTGAGATTTTCCAATGTTGGAAAATCCGCACGAAAAGTCGGAAAATTCTATATGGTAAAACCTATTTTAAATCCGATTGGCTTCAAAATCGGTTTGTGAACACATTATAGAAAATAATTATTCATTTGATTTCTCGGTGGTAGAATTTCTGCCCACAGGCAAGAATAATGGTGGGCGTATTTCTGTTCAGTGACAATGGCTATTTGTGAGCCGATCTGAATAAAATTCGTTTTGTAAGATCTAGAGTCAGAATAAATGGAAACACGTGTTTTTTTATTTCGGGAAGTTCACTGCAAAGGTCGGATTATGGGTGCGGGGGTGGGTTTTACCGATATGTATTAAATTTGGTTTGAAAGCCTCTATGGGCCAATTAAATAGGATAAAGTTTTTAGCTTTGCGCTTACTCACCCTCAAGGTCGGATAATGGGTGACGGGGGTGGTTTTAGCGTTTGTACGCTTAACGGGCCAAGTAGGTGGAAAATAATTTTCTCATTTGTTGTTAAATGGGGCGAGGGGTGGTATCATTGCCAACGTTTTTTTATTTTGATGTGCGGGCTATACTGATGGTGGCGTCACCGAGCGCGCCCGGGTATATATATAAAAGAGTTTGTCCTGACTGACTGACTATTCACTGATTGGCAATCAACGTGCCTAAACGGAAAGACATAGAAAGCTGAAATTTTCACAGAAGTTTCCTTATGAGTTGAAAGTGAGCACTAAGGCGGGGTTTTGGAAAATTCTACCACTAAGGGGTGGAAAACTCCCGGAAAAGCTACAATGCACATTTGGCCAGCGAGCCGATTTTTCGACGAAAATTAAAGTTTTAAAGCTAGGTTCTTGAAATTTGGTACATATGATAGTGTCGTAGCGTCACTAATCTTGGTATATGATTGTTTTATATGTTTTCACATAATTCTGGAAAAATGTATCAAAATCCGATCACTATAGCATATAGCTGCCATAGAAACGGTCGGTCAAAAAACAAGTTCTAGTGAGAAAAAACTTTTTTTTTCCATCGTATCGTCACCAATCTTGGTAGATATTAGTTTTATGTGCTTTTACAAATTTTTAAAAAATTTATAAAAATCGGATGACTATAACTTAGCTGCCATTGGACCGATCAGTCGAAAAATGTGTTTTACTAAGAAAAGTTTTTTTATGGTATCAAATTTTTATTATCAATGATTTAAAAGTTTTATATATTTGATATCAATATCCTATATATTTTTTACCGGTTAAATCAGTTTTTTCAAACTTTTCATGTATTAAAACTTCATCGTTTCAATTAGTTGAATCCAAAAGAGAATAAAAATATACCTCTTATGGCCTGGTTCTGGGCATTTTGCCTTCAAGTTTATGGCTACAAAAATCAAATCCAAACTCACAAATATATATAAAAAGCAGAGGACGAGTCTGCTGTTCGAATTAAAATTTACGAGCCAGAAATAAAATGTTTGGCCAACCAATAGGAGAATAACAACATCGGCCACAACTTGTCAGAAAGGCATTCCTCGGTGCTGCCATGTTGTAAATTTTCATGACTTTTAGGTCCCCAAACAGGACGCGTAAACGAAATAAATTTCCAATTGGCCCAGGAGTCACATATCTAACAGAAAAAGGTTTGATTTTGACATTCCGTTTGGTTCCTACGAAAATTTACATAACACGCTTTTACCTTATCTTGCCCACCTGACGGACGACGGACGACGGACGATGTACGTCGGTGTCCGAAAGAACGGATGCCCCCCTGTGGTGGTGTCAAAAAGGAACAACTCAGCTGAACTGGTATGCGCGCTATGCTATGTTTTATAACTTTTTCGGTTTTGTTTTTGGTCCTCCCGCCTGTCGCAATAAATATAAATCCCCAATAGCAATTCCAACCAATCGAAGCATAACGTGACCACGTCAAATTGATTGTCACAATATTTGATTGATTTTGACATGTTGTGTGTTGGCTGTCATAAACTCCTTTTCGGGTTCTTCTTTTCACTTCTGGCTAAGTTTTCTTGGCCAAGGGCCCCCGCCTAGGTCGGCTTAGACTGATCTCGTTTTGGTATGGCCATAAAAGTGTGTGTGTAGGAAATTCGATCGAAAATTGTGAATAGAATTTAAATACAAAAAATGGCAGAAAAAGGATTAATATATAACTGAATATCTATAAAAATTAGGCAGTTTTTAATTATTTATAAATTTCTGCTTTTCCATTTCATACACTTTTAAATGGAAAATTTTTGAAAAAAAAATCTTAAAACTTTAAAGAACTTTAAAATATTATCTCTATCTTCTCTATAATTACAAGTTTGAGTCCCGATCCAAATAAAAAAATTAAAACATTGGAGCTTCAAACTTTATTTGAAATTAGATGGGTTGGTTGTTGGTGATCTTAAGACTAAAGTACAATTTGAAGCTTATGCTCTATTTAAAGGGATAACGACGCTGGCGTACGTGACAATGGGCATGTGACAAAAACAAAGGAATGGTCATTTGTTTAGATGCTGCTATGCTGGCATCTTCTGATTGGTCAGTTTAATTATTTCACAATTATTGTTATGATTACGTTATGATGTTGCGCGTAAGGCGCTCCGCGTTCGACTTTGTTTATGCCAAACTCCTTTTGTTTACGTTAGCGAATCTCGCGCTTTAAAATACAGGCATGAGGATGGTCTAAGAAATATAATTTTTATATTTCTGGATACATTTTTGGAACAATATTTAAGTCTATTTGGTCGTTTTCAACTGGGAGTTCATTTTGGTTTTCAATAACGTTTAGTTTCTTTACAAAAATTCTTTTGGAATGTTCTTAAATTCTATAAGTAAGGTATATGATTAAACTTAATATAATAATGCTTATCATTATGATTGTAATAGTCTGGTAAATTCGGTTTTCTTTATTATGTTCGAAAATGATTTCTTTTGTTTCAATATACGATAATGGTTGTAAATGTGTAATATTATTTCTGACATATATGCTTTGTGTGTAGTCTGAGTTTATATTAGTTGCACCGATTTCATTTAGTATTCTGAACAATTATAGATTTTGAGCAAATTATTACCTTCAATTATAATTTCATTCTTCTCGCAATTTTGATTTAAAGTGGTTTTTGGTAGCTTCCATGTTATAATAATATTGGGTTCAATAAAGTTAGTAAGTAAATGGGTTTTAGTATATCTGCAGCTAGTTTTTGTTTGATTCAAAATCCCTAGTATGCATGGATTAGTTGTTAGTTGGAACTTTTTGTTAAAGTCTGGGTAACCAACACAGGATCATTAATGATTAGCTGTTTTAATCTGTTAAATGCCCTAATGTAATCTTCGTCAGTTATTTTTATTTTTGAACCTTTCTTTAAACATTTTGTCAAAGGTTTTATCTAGCATGAACTGTGGGATAATTTTCTGTAGTAGCGCAAAGGCCAAGAAATGATTTGATTTCTTTTTGAGTTTTTGGAATTGGGAATTTGTTAATTGCTTCGACTTTGTCTGGGTTTGGTTTTACACCATTTGGCCCTATTATGTGACCCAAAAATTCTGCTTCTCGTTTCAAAAACTCACATTTGTGGAGCTGTAATTTTAAATTTGCCTGCCTTAATCTTTCAAAAACCAATTTGAGTGAGTTGAGATGCGCCTCAAGAGACGTGGAAAATACAATAATGTCATCCAAGTACACAAGGCAGTGTTTGCCAATTAGGTCTCTTAAAACGTGATTCATACACCTTTGGAAAGTAGCTGGTGCATTTTTAGTCCGAATGGCATCCGGGTATACTCATAATGCCCAAACTTCGTTGAAAATGCTGTTTTATTAATGGAATTCTGATCCATTTCAATCTGATGGAAGCCCTTGGCTAAATCAATTGTAGTGAAATATAAACATCGTCCGAGTTTTCCCAAAATTTCATCCATATTTGGGATTGGGAATTTGTCATTGATAGTTACGTCGTTTAGTCCTCTGTAATCTACAACAAGCCTAAACTTTTCTTCCCTGATGCGTCTTTCTTTTGGTACTACCCATAGTGGGCTAATAAGGTGATTGGCTATGCCGGAATTATACCTTGGTTCAACATGTCCTTAATTTGTCTTTCAATTTCTTCTTCAAAAGCAAAAAGGATAACTGTATGGTTTTTTATATACTGGCTTTTCATGTTGGGTGTTAATTTCGTGCTTTACAATACTCGTGAATGTCAAATTATCACTTTCGCGATATTGTATGTCACTGAAATTTTTTAGTAAGTTTAATAGTTTAATTTTTCTTCATCGTTTAGATGATCCACTCTGTAATCTTGTCCAGTAGTGATTTCGTTGCTTATAGCGTAATTTATTTCTTTTGTATGGTCTCCAAGTTGAAGACATATTTTAAAGTTTTTTTTCTGCATTTGGATCCCAAATGACATTTCTGTTTATAAACGATCTTTCGCTTATTACTGTTGTTCCAGTAATATAATCAATAATGGCACCGTTTGCCATCAACAAATTTCTGCCTAACAGCAAATCATAATGAGGTGAAAAGTCATGTATAAAAAATATCTGGTTTTGTGTAAAGAGTTTATTTGGTGCAATGGATAACGTAATGATTTAACTTTGAAATCCAGTCATAGTTCTAATGGAAGTTAATTTTGTGTGAACTGGTAAATTAAGATAATTGGCTCTCATCATATTTATTGATGAACCTGTGTCAATAAGACACTTGTACCGTATATTATTTATCATGATTTCTATGTAGTAATTTGTCCCGAGGCATTCATTGGAAAATTTTCGTGCTTAATTTCATCACCCTGATCTTGCTGATAGTCTGCCTGATCTTGCTGGACATTACATTCTGCTTGTTGATAATGTTCACCAACTTGCATCTTTCGTGAGTCACTATAATTTTCGCGCACACGTTTAAAAGGTTGATTTGGTATTGAACCAACTTGATTTTGGGTATTTCGATTATAATTGTTTGGATTATTCATTTGTCCTTGTTGTAAATTCTGTCTGAATTCCTGCATTAAACCTTTTGTTTTGTCCGTTCGAAGGAGGCTGTGAGTAAGTTTGGTTTTGGTTTGGTCTGTTTGAATAATTATTCTGTGGTTGATAATTGGGATTAAATTGGTTAGTAGGTTGGGGATGAGTGTTTTTGAATGATTAATGGTATTATTAAATTTGGACTTTTCCGCTTTATTGTTAATAACATGGTCTGTTTCTTCATAATGGCCTTCCATTTGTGCCACTTGTTTTAGTTTTTAAAATTGTTGAGATATCATGTCTCGCAAGAGTCATAAAAAGCCTATCAGGTAATTTCCTTTGAATAAGACTTTTAACTGTATTTGTCATTGAGTTTGTATACAATCTTGTGTTTTCCAAATTACCCCTCTAATTTAACTTATTACTGATGATGAGCATCTTGGCTTCGACGTCACCGCAGAACTTACGGAGGTTTCCTTGGTAGTTTGTGTTATATAGTCGTCTTAGAAGTTCTTCGACAGGTGTTTGCGTTTTATATTCGGAGATAAGGGCTTGCCTTAGCCCGGTCCAATCGTTGATCTGCCACATTTGTAGTAGCTTCTGTGCCTCGCCTGCTATCTGGATCTCAATAGCCCCAAAAATGATGCTCTGTTGACGCTCGTTGTTTGTGGCATATAGTTGGAGTAAGTAGTCAATCCTTCTAATAAATGGAGCCAAAGCAATCGGGTCGCCTTCAAAGGTTGGTACATTTCGAATTTGTTGGAGTAGCTGGCTAAGATTTTGTTCATTTAACAGAACCATTAGAGGTGGTGCGAGTATGTTTGCACGTGGGGGTTCCATTTTAAAAAAATAAAATGTGTTGTTGTTTTCGTTTATCTGCAGATGGTCAATAAATCAATTTGTTTTGAATCACTCAATTGGATTAACACACTGATTTGGATTGACACGATAAGTTCTTTGCGGATCGCGTTTGTTGTGAAAAAGGTTCGATTTAATTGAGATACTGTGCACAATTACACTAGTTGATCAAAAAGGATACCAGTTGTTTGGATAAGCCTTTTTTAAATTGATCGTATCACTCCCGAACAAACGATTTTACAATTATTTTGCTATCCTACCGACTGCGCCAATTACAAGTTTGAGTCCCGATCCAAATAAAAAAACGAGAGCGTAAGTTGAAGTCGGCCCTGCTCGACTTCGATATACCCGTTACTCAGCGTAAGGTTGCCCAAATTGTGGGAGAAATGGCGAATTTTTCAATTTGCGGGGGCGGGAACTTTTCTATCGTTCATCTGATCGAAAAATGATGTATGACGGATCGATAGGCAATGATGATTAAAATAAATGTCTAGAAGGATTTACTAATGTATTTTCAAAATTGTGGGAGATATGAGGTATTTTTCAAATTGCGGGGGCGGTAACTCTACTATGGTTCGTCTGATCGAAAAATGATGTATGGCGGACCGATAAGCAATGATGATTAAAGTATATGTCTAGAAGGTTCGAACAATCTATTTTCAAAATTGTGGGAGATATGAGGTTTTTTTCATATTGCGGGGGCGGGAGGGGGCGTGGCAAAAATTTGAAACAAACTTGATCTGCGTGCAGACAATACAAGTCTACACTGAAAAAATGGTAGCTCTAGCTCTTATAGTCCCTGAGATCTAGGTGTTCATACAGACGGACGGACAGACGGACAGACGGACAGACGGCAGACAGACAGACAGACAGACGGACATGTCTAAATCGACTCGGCTATTGATGCTGATCAAGAATATATATACTTTATGGGGTCGGAAATGTTTCCTTCTGCCTGTTACATACATTTGCACGAACTTAGTATACCCTTTTTACTCTACGAGTAACGGGTATAATTAAAACATTGGAGCTTTAAACTTTATTTGAAATTAGATGTGGGTTGGTTGTTGGTGATCTTAAGACTAAAGTACAATTTGAAGATTATGCTCTATTTAAAGGGATAACGACGCTGGCGTACGACAATGGGCATGTGACAAAAACAAAGGAATGGTCATTTGTTTAGATGCTGCTATGCTGGCATCTTCTGATTGGTCAGTTTAATTATTTCACAATTATTGTTATGATTACGTTATGATGCTGGGGTGCGCCCCCCCGTTCGACTTTTGTTTATGCTAAACTCCTTTTGTTTACGTTAGCGAATCTCGCGCTTTAAAATACAGTGGGCATGAGGATGGTAAAACAAGGTTGGACAGTGGGTCTGAATATGATAAAAAAGGAAGGGTAAAATACTGGATATGTCACTCTATATATATAAAAGAGTTTGTCCTGACTGACTGACTGATTGGCAATCAACGTGGAGCCTGAACGGTAAGAGATAGAAAGCTGAAATTTTTACAGAAGTTTCCTTATGAGTTAAAAGTGAGCACTAAGGCGGGGTTTTGGAAAATTCCACCCCTAAGGGGTGGAAAACTCCCGGAAAAGCTACTATGGGAAAAATTTTGTTTTTCATCCGATTGACTTGAAATTTGGTTTGTAAGTAAAGTAAGCGAAATAATTGGGCACCTGTTTCCCAGATTCCGGAAAATCCGCCCACAAGGAAAATGCCCGGAAAATTGTTCATAGAAAAAACTATTTTTCATCCGAATGACTTCAAACTCGGTTTGTGAGGATGGTAAGCAGAATAATTAGACTTGAGATTTTCCGATGATGAAAATCTGCCCGAAAAGTCGGGAAATTCCCGGAAAATTCCATATGGAAAAAACTATTTTTTCATCCGTTTGGCTTCAAACTCGGATTGTAAGGGTAGTATGCTAAGTAATTGGACATGAGATTTTCAAATGTTGGAAAATCCGGGCCCACAAAGAAAATACCCGGAAAATTCTATATGAAAAAACTATTTTTGATTCGATTGACTTCAAATTCGGTTTGTAAGGATAGTATGCAAAATAATTAGACATAAGATTTTCCGATGTTGGAAAATGCGCCCGAAAAAGTCGGGAAATTCCCGGAAAATTCCATATGGAAAAAAACTGTTTTTCATTCGATTGGCTTCAAATTCGGTTTGTAAGGATAGTATGCTAAATAATTAGACATGTGATTTTTCGATTGTGGAAAATCCACCCACAAGGAAAATAGCCGGAAAATTCTTCATGGAAAAAACTATTTTTCATCCGACTGACTTCAAACTCGGTTTGTGGGGATGGTAAGCAAAATAATTAGACATAAGATTTTCCGATGTTGGAAAAAGCGCCCGAAAAGTCGGGAAATTCCCGGAAAATTCCATATGGAAAAAACTATTTTTCATCCGTTTGGCTTCAAACTCGGTTTGTAAGTGTAGTTTGCTAAATAATTAGGCATGTGATTTTTGTTGGTGGAAAATACACCCACAAGGAAAATGGCCGGAAAATTCTATATGGAAAACACTATTTTTCATCCGATTGACTTCAAACTCGGTTTGTAAGGATAGTATGCAAAATAATTAGACTTGAGATTTTCCAATGTTGGAAAATCCGCACGAAAAAGTCGGAAAATTCCATATGGTAAAACCTATTTTTAATCCGATTGGCTTCAAAATCGGTTTGTGAACACATTATAGAAAATAATTAGACATTTGATTTCTCGGTGGTAGAATTTCTGCCCACAGGCAAGAATAATGGTGGGCGTATTTCGGTTCAGTGACAATGGCTATTTGTGAGCCGATCTGAATAAAATTCGTTTTGTAAGATCTAGGGTCAGAATAAATGGAAACACGTGTTTTTTTATTTCGGGAAGTTCACTGCAAAGGTCGGATTATGGGTGCGGGGGTGGGTTTTTAGCCGACATGTATTAAATTTGGTTTGAAAGCTCTATGGGCCAATTAAATAGGATAAAGTTTTTTAGCTTTGCGGTTCCTCACCCTCAAGGTCGGATAATGGGTGATGGGGGTGGTTTTAGCGTTTGTACGCTTAACGGGCCAAGTAGGTGGAAAATAATTTTCTCATTTCTGATGTTCGGAAAATGGGGGCGGGGTTGTATCATTGCCAAACGTTTTTTTTCATTATTTTGGCGGCTATACTGATGGTGGCGAAGCGAAGCGCGCCGGGTTATATGCTAGTCTATATATAAAAGAGTTTGTCCTGACTGACTGACTGATTCACTGATTGGCAATCAACGTAGAGCCTGAACGGTAAGAGATAGAAAGCTGAAATTTTCACAGAAGTTTCCTTATGAGTTGAAAGTGAGCACTAAGGCGGGGATTTGGAAAATTCCACCCCTAAGGGTTGGAAAACTCCCGGAAAAGCTACTATGGGGAAAATTTTGTTTTTCATCCGATTGACTTGAAATTTGATTTGTAACTAAAGTAAGCGAAATAATTGGACACCTGTTTCCCAGATTTCGGAAAATCCGCCCACAAGGAAAATGGCCGGAAAATTCTTAATGGAAAAAACTATTTTTCATCCGATTGACTTCAAACTCGGTTTGTGAGGATGGTAAGCAGAATAATTAGACTTGAGATTTTCCGATGTTGGAAAATCCACCCGAAAAGTCGGGAAATGCCCGGAAAATTCCATATGGAAAAATCTATTTTTCATCCGTTTGGCTTCAAACTCGGTTTGTAAGGGTAGTATCCTAAGTAATTGGAGATGAGATTTTCAAATGTTGGAAAATCCGCCCACAAAGAAAATACCCGGAAAATTCTATATGAAAAACTATTTTTGATCCGATTGACTTCAAACTCGGTTTGTAAGGATAGTATGCAAAATAATTAGACATAAGATTTTCCGATGTTGGAAAATGAGCCCGAAAAGTCGGGAAATTCCCGGAAAATTCCATATGGAAAAAACTGTTTTTCATCCGATTGGCTTCATATTCGGTTTGTAAGGATAGTTTGCTAAATAATTAGACATGTGATTTTTCGATTGTGGAAAATCCACCCACAAGGAAAAACGCCGGAAAATTCTTCATGGAAAAAACTATTTTTCATCCTATTGACTTCAAACTCGGTTTGTGGGGATGGTAAGCAAAATAATTAGATTAATTTTCCGATGTTGGAAAATGCGCCCGAAAAGTCGGGAAATTCCCGGAAAATTCCATATGGAAAAAACTGTTTTTCATCCGATTGGCTTCAAAATCGGTTTGTAAGGATAGTTTGCTAAATAATTAGACATGTGATTTTTCGATTGTGGAAAATCCACCCACAAGGAAAAAAACCGGAAAATTCTTCATGGAAAAAACTATTTTTCATCCGATTGACTTCAAACTCGGTTTGTGGGTATGGTAAGCAAAATAATTAGACATAAAATTTTCCGATGTTGGAAAAATGCGCCCGAAAAGTCGGGAAATTCCCGGAAAATTCCATATGGAAAAAACTATTTTTCATCCGTTTGGCTTCAAATTCGGTTTGTAAAAGTAGTTTGCTAAATAATTAGGCATGTGATTCTTTGTTGGTGGAAAATCCACCCACAAGGAAAATAGCCGGAAAATTCTTCATGGAAAAAACTATTTTTCATCCGATTGACTTCAAACTCGGTTTGTGGGGATGGTAAGCAAAATAATTAGACTTGAGATCTTCCAATGTTGGAAAATCCGCACGAAAAATGGGAAATTCCCGGGAAAATTCCATATGGAAAAACTGGTTTTCATCCGATTGGCTTCAAACTCGGTTTGTAAGGATAGTATGCTAAATAATTAGACATGTGATTTTTCGATTGTGGAAAATCCACCCTCAAGGAAAATAGCCGGAAAATTCTTCATGGAAAAAACTATTTTTCATCCGATTGACTTCTAAACTCGGTTTGTGGGGATGGTAAGCAAAATAATTAGACATAAAATTTTCCGATGTTGGAAAATGCGCCCGAAAAGTCGGGAAATTGCCGGAAAATTCTATATGGAAAACACTATTTTTCATCCGATTGACTTCAAACTCGGTTTGTAAGGATAGTATGCAAAATAATTAGACATGTGATTTTTCGATTGTGGAAAAATCCACCCACAAGGAAAATAGCCGGAAAATTCTTCATGGAAAAACTATTTTTCATCCGATTGACTTCAAACTCGGTTTGTGGGGATGGTAAGCAAAAATAATTAGACATAAAATTTTCAGATGTTGGAAAATGCGCCCGAAAAGTCGGGAAATTCCCGGAAAATTCCATATGGAAAAAACTGTTTTTCATCCGATTGACTTCAAACTCGGTTTCCAAGGACAGTATGCAAAATAATTAGACATAAGATTTTCTGATTTTGTCGGGAAATTCCCGGAAAATTCCCTATATGCTAAATAATTGGTCATGAGATTTTCAAATAATGGAAAATCTGCCCGAAAAGTCGGGAAATTCCTGGAAAATTCTATATGGAAAAATCTATTTTTCATTCGATTTACTTCAAGTTCGGTTTGCAAGCATAGTATGCAAAATAATTAGACATGTGATTTTTTGATTGTGGGAAGTCCACCCACAAGGAATATGGCCGGAAAATTCTATATGGAAAACAATATTTATCATCCGATTGACTTCAAACTCGGTTTGTATGGATAGTATGCCAAATAATAAGACTTGAAATTTTCCGATGTCGGAAAATCTATCCACAAGGAAGATGCCTGGAATATTCTCTATAGAAAAACCATTTTGCATCCTATTGACTTCAAACTCGGTTTGTAAGGATGGTACGCAAAATAATGCGTCTTCAGATTTTTTTTATGTTTTGATCATATGACAAGGAAAATGACCGTAAAAATTAAAATGAAGAAAACTATTTTTCTTTCGATCGACCTTAAACTCGGTTTGTAATTATTCTTATAGCCAATTTATTTAAAATGTTATACAAATAGACATATATTTTCTTTAGCTTTCTGATAATGTGTGTTTAAAACAGCATATTTCTGCCGATTAATTACAACACTTGAGCTGTAGCTTTAATTTGAGATAAAATAGTACAGTAGAACGCAATTTCATTATTTTTCGATTTATTATTCTGTATTGGCTGAAAATAATAAATAAAGAGAGCGTAAGTTAAAGTGTGCTCTGCCTAACCTCGATTTACCCGTTACTCAGTGAATGGTTTATTTCAAAATATATTATTTAATCGCAAAATGCTCATCGTTATTATTTGATTTGATTATAACTCAGTTAAAGTTCATCTAATCGTAAAACAGAGTATAGCGTATCGATCAGTAATAAAGATTTAAATATATGTCTACAGGTTCGAAAAATCTATCTTGAAAATTGTAGGAAATATGGAGTTTTCATAATTGAAAGCTGATTTTAAAAATATACATCTCTCTATATATAAAAGAGTTTGTCCTGACTGACTGACTGACTGATTCACTGATTGGCAATCAACGTAGAGCCTGAACGGTAAGAGATAGAAAGCTGAAATTTTCACAGAAGTTTCCTTATGAGTTGAAAGTGAGCACTAAGGCGGGGTTTTGGAAAATTCCACCCCTAAGGGGTGGAAAACTCCCGGAAAAGCTACTATGGGGAAAATTTTGTTTTTCATCCGATTGACTTGAAATTTGGTTTGTAAGTAAAGTAAGCGAAATAATTGGACAACTGTTTCCCAGATTTCGGAAAATCCGCCCACAAGGAAAATGGCCGGAAAATTCTTCATGGAAAAAACTATTTTTCATCCGATTGACTTCAAACTCGGTTTGTGAGGATGGTAAGCAGAATAATTAGACTTGAGATTTTCCGATGATGGAAAATCTGCCCGAAAAAGTCGGGAAATTCCCGGAAAATTCCATATGGAAAAACTATTTTTCATCCGTTTGGCTTCAAACTCGGTTTGTAATGGTAGTATGCTAAGTAATTGGACATGAGATTTTCAAATGTTGGAAAATCCGCCCACAAAGAAAATACCCGGATAATTCTATATGAAAAACTATTTTTGATCCGATTGACTTCAAACTCGGTTTGTAAGGATAGTATGCAAAATAATTAGACATAAGATTTTCCGATGTTGGAAAATGCGCCCGAAAAGTCGGGAAATTCCCGGAAAATTCCATATGGAAAAAACTGTTTTTCATTCGATTGGCTTCAAATTCGGTTTGTAAGGATAGTATGCTAAATAATTAGACATGTGATTTTTCGATTGTGGAAAATCCACCCACAAGGAAAATGGCCGGAAAATTCTTCATGGAAAAAACTATTTTTCATCCGATTGACTTCAAACTCGGTTTGTGAGGATGGTAAGCAGAATAATTAGACTTGAGATTTTCCGATGATGGAAAATCTGTTCGAAAAGTCGGGAAATTCCCTGAAAATTCCATATGGCAAAAACTATTTTTCATCCGTTTGGCTTCAAACTCGGTTTGTAAGGGTAGTATGCTAAGTAATTGGAGATGAGATTTTCAAATGTTGGAAAATCCGCCCACAAAGAAAATACCCGGAAAATTCTATATGAAAAACTATTTTTGATCCGATTGACTTCAAACTCGGTTTGTAAGGATAGTATGCAAAATAATTAGACATAAGATTTTCCGATGTTGAAAAATGCGCCCAAAAAGTCGGGAAATTCCCGGAAAATTCCATATGGAAACAACTTTTTTTCATCCGATTGGCTTCAAATTCGGTTTGTAAGGATAATATGCTAAATAATTAGACATGTGATTTTTCGATTGTGGAAAATCCACCCACAAGGATAATAGCCGGAAAATTCTTCATGGAAAAAACTATTTTTCATCCGATTGACTTCAAACTCGGTTTGTGGGGATGGTAAGCCAAATAATTAGACATAAGATTTTCCGATGTTGGAAAATGCGCCCGAAAAGTCGGGAAATTCCCGAAAAATTCCATATGGAAAAAACTATTTTTCATCCGTTTGGCTTCAAACTCGGTTTGTAAGGGTAGTTTGCTAAATAATTAGGCATGTGATTTTTTGTTGGTGGAAAATCCACCCACAAGGAAAATGGCCGGAAAATTCTATATGGAAAACACTATTTTTCATCCGATTGACTTCAAACTCGGTTTGTCTCGGTCTGTCTCAAGGAAGGAAATGCGACACGGCGGGCAGAAGCGGCTACGGATGGCTGTTGCTAGGCAGCGAACTGGCCATGGAGTGGAGAAGGTTCTAGAATGTTCGAGAAGCAGACCAGGAGACGCTTGGGGGGCTATATAAACACCCCTGGACATTAATGAGGCAGTCAGTGTTTAAAATGATTTCAAGCGAGTGCGAGAGTCAGTCACGCGGATAGAAGTACGAAGGATTGCTTCTCGACGTCGCCAGGACATTACTATCCAAGTATGCAAAATAATTAGACATAAGATTTTCCAATGGAAAATCCGCACGAAAAGTCGGAAAATGCTATATAGTAAAACCTATTTTTAATCCGATTGGCTTCAAAATCGGTTTGTGAACACATTATAGAAAATAATTATACATTTGATTTATCGGTGGTAGAATTTCTGCCCACAGGCAAGAATAATGGTGGGCGTATTTCGGTTCAGTGACAATGGCTAAATGTTGTGACCCGATCTGAATAAAATTCGTTTTGTAAGATCTAGGTTAGAAAAAATTGGAACAAGGGGTTTTATCCCCCATACCTATAGAAAAAAAAGGGGGTAAAGTTAGTTAATATAATTGTTTTTAAAAAGGAAGGGGGGAAGACCCCCTCCCAGTATATAAATTGTGATCAGCATCAATACCGAGTCGATATACAAATTCCTTCTGTATCTCAGGAAACTATAAAAGAGCTAGAGCTACTTTTCAGGAATAAATGGACATAATATTTTAATCATCAACATCGATCCGCCATACATCATTTTTCGATCAGATTGAACGATTGAAGAGATTACCGCCCCCGCAATAAAAAAAATATTTATAAGGCAACCTTAACCTGAGTACGGGTATATCGAAGTCGAGCAGGGCCGACTTCAACTTACGCTCTCGTTTTATTTCGGGAAGTTCACTGCAAAGGTCGGATTATGGGTGCGGGGGTGGGTTTTAGCCGATATGTATTCAATTTGGTTTGAAAGCTCTATGGGCCAATTAAATAGGATAAAGTTTTTAGCTTTGCGCTTACTCACCCTCAAGGTCGGATAATGGGTGACGGGGGGTGGTTTTAGCGTTTGTACGCTTAACGGTCCAAGTAGGTGGAAAATAATTTTCTCATTTCTGATGGTCGGAAAATGGGGGCGGGGGTGGTATCATTACCAACGTTTTTTTTTCATTATTTTGGCGGCTATACTGATGGTGGCGAAGCGAAGCGCGCCGGGTTATATGCTAGTATATATATAAAAGAGTTTGTCCGGACTGATTCACTGATTGGCAATCAACGTAGAGCCTGAACGGAAAGAGATAGAAAGCTGAAATTTTCTCAGGAGTTTCCTTATGAGTTGAAAGTGAGCACTAAGGCGGGGTTTTGGAAAATTTCGACCCTAAGGGGTGGAAAACTCCCGGAAAAGCTACTATGGGGAAAATTTTAGATTTCATCCGATTGACTTGAAATTTGGTTTGTAAGTAAAGTAAGCGAAATAATTGGACACCTGTTTCCCCGATTCCGGAAAATCTGCCAACAAGGAAAATGGCCGGAAAATTCTTCATGGAAAAAACTATTTTTCATCCGATTGACTTCTAACTCGGTTTGTGAGGATGGTAAGCTGAATAATTAGACTTGAGATTTTCCGATGTTGGAAAATCCGCCCGAAAAGTCGGGAAATTCCCGGAAAATTCCATATGGAAAATACTATTTTTCATCCGTTTGCTTCAAACTCGGTTTTGTAAGGGTAGTTTGCTAAATAATTAGGCATGTGATTTTTGTTGGTGGAAACTCCACCCACAAGGAAAATGGACGGGAAATTCTATCTTTTCGTGCGGATTTTCCAACATCGGACAATCTAAAGTCTAATTATTCTGCTTGCCATCCTCACAAACCGAGTTTGAAGTCAATCGGATGAAAAATAGTTTTTTCCATGAAGAATTTTTCCGGCCATTTTCCTTGTGGGCGGATTTTTCCGAAATCTGGGAAACAGGTGTCCAATTATTATTTCAAGTCAATCGGATGAAAAACAAAATTTTCCCCATTGCACATTGGGCCAGCGAGCCGATTTTTTCGACGAAAATTCAAACTTTTTATAGAAAGCAATCCTATTTTAATAATAAAATTCGAATAGTATATACTTTGACTAAAATGAATCAAAAAGATTTTGAATGTTTTGATGCATCCAAGAAATTTTGGCAGCCCTTCAAAGTCAGCTGTTTGATAGCATGCGTGCGAAACTAAAAAGTGCGGGAAAGATTTTGTTTACTTGCGAGCGTGCCAAAATTGTTGTGGTTTAAGCAATTTTCACTAAAATTATGGAAAAGAAAGACCAAGGTATGTAAAATATTTGTATTAAAAAGACTTTGTTCATGTTTGATAATGTGTTTTTTGTGTGCGTTTATTGGTGTTGTCCAAAAGTAGAAAAAAGCTAACTTGCTAACCCGTCTGTTGTGGATTATAACAAATTTTGTGCCAACTTGTGCCAAAAAGTAATTATGTGTCATTAAAGTGCAAAGTGTATATAAACTAATTTTATAAAGCTTTTTTGCTCCATTTTGCACCGATGTCTATAAATCCCTAATATTGTAGCTGTGGTTGAGTTCGCCTATGAGCAACTGCTTGATATCTACATACAAAACAATCGTAGCGCATCTGCCGTTTCGAGTTGGATTTATGATGAACTGAAAGAATTCGACTTAAGCACGGAGGAAAAGGATGAAATCAACATCAAAGTGCGAAGCTTTCACCTTTGCATACATAAGAACTTGGCAAAATGTAATAGAAGTATGACCAGATTTAAGACAAATCATACCGAATGGCTTTTGTCCAATATGGCTATAACAGTAAGTTCATTCTTGTCTTCAAATCCAAAGCCGTCAACATGAAGACCAGTTGGATGCCCACCCATTGAATATGGTAACGCCGGTCCTCGCCAGAGGAGAAAATTGGCATCCGATTTAGCTGTTAATCAGGGTCACAACACATCTCTTCTTGTGCATGCCGCCGCAGTTTCGGCCGAAAAAACTTAATATATTTTTTGTAACATGAACAATAATAACAATGTTCCCGATTTTGATGCTAGCAATAGTGATAGTGATTCAGATTCTGACTCTGAAAATCCGTTTTCAATAGAAATTGATGTAGAAGACGACTTTTAGGAACATTTTTAAATGTAAAATACTTATATATAGTCATTTTGAGTGCATTGTTATTTTTTACATATTAATATTAAGGCTAAGTGTTAAAAAAAATGAATTAAAAACATTTGTTGAATTTAACAAGTGCTAGCATTATTTATTACCGTACAAGTATCAATAAGAGGAAACCTATCTCATATGGGCGGCTAGGGAAGGCGTGGTCAGATCGGTATGAAACTTATATGTATTTTTATGTGCATCGACACTATCATATGTACCAAATTTCAAGAACCTAGCTTTAAAACTTTAATTTTCGTCGAAAAATCGGCTCGCTGGCCCAATGTGCATTGTAGCTTTTCCGGGAGTTTTCCACCCCTTAGTGGAATTTTCAACCCCGCCTTTGCTCACTTTCAACTCTTAGAAACTTCTGTGAAAATTTCAGCTTTCTATGTCTTTCCGTTCAGGCTCTACGTTGATTGCCAATCAGTGACCTTGAGGGTGAGTATGCGCAAAGCTAAAACTTTATCCTTTTAATTGGCCCTAGAGCTTCAACCAAATTTAATACTATCGGCTAAACCCCGCACCCATATTCCGACCTTTGCGATGAACTTCCCGAAATAAAAAAACACGTGTTTCCATTTATTCTGACCCTAGAGCTAACAAAGCGATTTTATTCATCGGCTCACAAATAGCCATTGTCACTGAACCGAAATACGCCCACCATTATTCTTGCCTGTGGGCGGAAATTCCACCACCGAGAAATCAAATGTCTAATTATTTTCTATAATGTGTTCACAAACCCATTTTGAAGCCAATCGGATTAAAAATAGGTTTTACCATATAGAATTTTCCAGGCATTTCCCCACTCTTGGTGTCGGATTTTCCAACATCGGAAAATCTCATGTCAACTTATTTTGCATACTATCCCTACAAACCGAGTTTGAAGTCAATCGGGTAAAAAATAGTGTTTTCCATATAGAATTTTCCGGCCATTTTCCTTGTGGGTGGATTTTTTTTTCCAACAAACGAGTTTGAAGTCAATCCGGTGAAAAATAGATTTTCCATAAATTTTCGGGAATTTCCCGCTTTTCGGGCCGATTTTCCATTATTTGAAAATCTCATGTCCGTATTTTGCCTAGTACAAACCGAGTTTGAAGCCAAACGGATGAAAAACAGTTTTTTCCATATGGAATTTTCCGGGGAATTTCCCGACTTTTCGGGCGCATTTTTCAACATCGGAAAATCTTATGTCTAATTATTTTGCATACTATTCTTACAAACCGACTTTGAAGTCAATCGGATCAAAAATAGTTTTTCATTGAAGAATTTTCCGGGTATTTTCTTTGTGGGCGGATTTTCCAACATTTGAAAGTCTCATCTCCAATTACTTAGCATACTACCCTTACAAACCGAGTTTGAAGCCAAACGGATGAAAAATAGTTTTTTCCATATGGTTTTGGGAATTTACCGACTTTTCGGGCGCATTTTCCAACATCGGAAAATCTTATGTCTAATTATTTTGCTTACCATCCCCACAAACCGAGTTCGAAGTCAATCGGATGAAAAATAGTTTTCCATGAAGAATTTTCCGGCCATTTTCCTTGTGGGTGGATTTTCCACAATCGAAAAATCACATGTCAAATTATTTAGCATACTATCCTTACAAACCGAATTTGAAGCCAATCGGATAAAAACTGTTTTTTCCATATGGAATTTTCCGGGAATTTCCCAACTTTTCGGGCGGATTTTTCATCATCGGAAAATCTCAAGTTTAATTATTCTGCTTACCATCCTCACAAACCGAGTTTGAAGTCAATCGGATGAAAAATAGTTTTTTCCATGAAGAATTTTCCGGCCATTTTCCTTGTGGGCGGATTTTCCGGAATCGGGGAAACAGGTGTCCAATTATTTCGCTTACTTTAGTTACAAACCAAATTTCAAGTCAATCGGATGAAAAACAAAATTTTCCCCATAGTAGCTTTTCCGGGAGTTTTCCACCCCTTAGGGTGGAATTTTCCAAAACCCCGCCTTAGTGCTCACTTTCAACTCATAAGGAAACTTCTGTGAAAATTTCAGCTTTCTATGTCTTTCCGTTCAGGCTCTACGTTGATTGCCAATCAGTGAATCAGTCAGTCAGTCAGGACAAACTCTTTTATATATAGAGAGATAGCATATAACCCGGCGCGCTTCGCTTCGCCACCATCAGTATAGCCGCCAAATTGATGAAAAAAACGTTTGGTAATAATCCCACCCCCGCCCCCCATTTTCCGACCATCAGAAATGAGAAAATTATTTTCCGCCTAGTTGGCCCATTAAGCGTACAAACGCTGAAACCACCCCCGGCACCCATTATCCGACCATGAGGGTGAGTATAATACATACATACATAAGCCAATCGGATTTGAAAATAGGTTTTCCCATATGGAATTTTCCAGGCATTTCCCCACTCTTGGGTCGAATTTTCCAACATCGGAAAATCTCATGTCAACTTATTTTGTATACTATCGCTACAAACCGAGTTTGAAGTCAATCGGATGAATAATAATTTTTGCCATTATTAATCCATAATTTTCCGGCCATTTTCCTTGTGGGTGGATTTTCCACAATCGGAAAATCACATGTCTAATTATTTAGCATATTATCCTTACAAATCAAGTTTGAAGCCAATCGGATAAAAAACAGTTTTTTCCATATGGAATTTTCCGGGAATTTCACGACTTTTCGGGCGCATTTTCCAACATCGGAAAATCTTATGTCTAATTATTTTGCATACTATCCTTACGAACCGAGTTTAAAGTCAAAAGGATCAAAAATAGTTTTTCATTTAAAATTTTCCGGGTATTTTCTTTGTGGGTGGATTTTCCAACATTTGAATATCTCATGTCCAATTACTTAGCATACTATCCTTACAAACCGAATTTGAAGCCAATCGGATAAAAAACTGTTTTTTCCATATGGAATTTTCCGGGAATTTCCCAACTTTTCGGGCGGATTTTTCATCATCGGAAAATCTCAAGTTTAATTATTCTGCTTACCATCCTCACAAACCGAGTTTGAAGTCAATCGGATGAAAAATAGTTTTTTCCATGAAGAATTTTCCGGCCATTTTCCTTGTTGGCAGATTTTCCGGAATCGGGGAAACAGGTGTCCAATTATTTCGCTTACTTTACTTACAAACCAAATTTCAAGTCAATCGGATGAAATCTAAAATTTTCCCCATAGTAGCTTTTCCGGGAGTTTTCCACCCCTTAGGGTCGAAATTTTCCAAAACCCCGCCTTAGTGCTCACTTTCAACTCATAAGGAAACTCCTGTGAAAATTTCAGCTTTCTATCTCTTTCCGTTCAGGCTCTACGTTGATTGCCAATCAGTGAATCAGTGAATCAGTCCGGACAAACTCTTTTATATATATACTAGCATATAACCCGGCGCGCTTCGCTTCGCCACCATCAGTATAGCCGCCAAAATAATGAAAAAAACGTTGGTAATGATACCACCCCCGCCCCCATTTTCCGACCATCAGAAATGAGAAAATTATTTTCCACCTACTTGGACCGTTAAGCGTACAAACGCTGAAACCACCCCCGGCACCCATTATCCGACCTTGAGGGTGAGTATGCGCAAAGCTAAAAACTTTATCCTATTTAATTGGCCCATAGAGCTTTCAAATCAAATTTAATACATATCGGTTAAAACACCCACCCCCGCACCCATATTCCGACCTTTGCGATGAACTTCCCGAAATAAAAAAACACGTGTTTCCATTTATTCTGACCCTAGAGCTAACAAAACGAATTTTATTCAGACCGGCTCACAAATAGCCATCTTCACTGAACCGAAATACGCCCACCATTATTCTTGCCTGTGGGCGGAAATTCCACCACCGAGAAATCAAATGTCTAATTATTTTCTATAATGTGTTCACAAACCCATTTTGAAGCCAATCGGATTAAAAATAGGTTTTACAATATAGAATTTTCCAGGCATTTCCCCACTCTTGGGTCGAATTTTCCACCATCGGAAAATCTCATTTCAACTTATTTTGTATACTATCGCTACAAACCGAGTTTGAAGTCAATCGGATCAAAAATAGTGTTTTCCATATAGCATTTTCCGGCTATTTTCCTTGTGGGTGGATTTTCCACCAATCGAAAAATCACATGTCTAATTATTAAGCATACTATCCTTACAAACCGATTTTGAAGCCAAATCGGATGAAAAATAGTTTTTTCCATATGGAATTTTCCGGGAATTTCCCGACTTTTTGGGCGGATTTTCCAACATCGGAAAATCTTATGTCTAATTATTTTGCATACTATCCTTACAAACCGAGTTTGAAGTCAATCGGATCAAAAATAGTTTTTCATATAGAATTTTCCGGGTATTTTCTTTGTGGGCGGTTTTTCCAACATTTGAAAATCTCATCTCCAATTACTTAGCATACTACCCTTACAAACCGAGTTTGAAGCCAAACGGATGAAAAATAGTTTTTGCCATATGGAATTTTCGGGAATTTCCCGACTTTTCGAACAGATTTTCCATCATCGGAAAATCTCAAGTCTAATTATTCTGCTTACCATCCTCACAAACCGAGTTTGAAGTCAATCGGATGAAAAAATAGTTTTTTCCATGAAGAATTTTCCGGCCATTTTCCTTGTGGGTGGATTTTCCACAATCGAAAAATCACATGTCTAATTATTTAGCATACTATCCTTACAAACCGAATTTAAAGCCAATCGAATGAAAAACAGTTTTTCCATATGTTCGGAATTTCCCCGACTTTTTCGGGCGCATTTTCCAACATCGGAAAATCTTATGTCTATTTTTTTGCTTACCATCCCCACAAACCGAGTTTGAAGTCAATCGGATGAAAAATAGTTTTTTCCATGAAGAATTTTCCGGCTATTTTCCATGTGGGTGGATTTTCCACAATCGAAAAATCACATGTCTAATTATTTAGCATACTATCCTTACAAACCGAATTTGAAGCCAATCGGATGAAAAACAGTTTTTCCATATGGAATTTTCCGGGAATTTCCCGACTTTTCGGGCGCATTTTCCAACATCGGAAAATCTTATGTCTAATTATTTTGCATACTATCCTTACAAACCGAGTTTGGGAAGTCAATCGGATCAAAAATAGTTTTTTCATATAGAATTTTCCGGGTATTTTCTTAGTGGGCGGATTTTCCAACATTTGAAAATCTCATGTCCAATTACTTAGCATACTACCCGCTACAAACCGAGTTTGAAGCCAAACGGATGAAAAATAGTTTTTTCCATATGGAATTTTCCGAATTTCCCGACTTTTTCGGGCAGATTTTCCATCATCGGAAAATCTCAAGTCTAATTATTCTGCTTACCATCCTCACAAACCGAGTTTGAAGTCAATCGGATGAAAAATAGTTTTTTCCATGAAGAATTTTCCGGCCATTTTCCTTGTGGCGGATTTTTCCGAAATCTGGGAAACAGGTGTCCAATTATTTCGCTTACTTTACTTACAAACCAAATTTCAAGTCAATCGGATGAAAAACAAAATTTTCCCCCATAGTAGCTTTTCCGGGAGTTTTCCACCCCTTAGGGAGTGGGAATTTTCCAAAACCCCGCCTTAGTGCTCACTCTCAACTCATAAGGAAACTTCTGTGAAAATTTCAGCTTTCTATCTCTTACCGTTCACTCTACGTTGATTGCAATCAGTGAATCGTCAGTCAGAGTCAGGACAAACTCTTTTTTTTTTGTAGGGTTTTTTAAAAAAGCTTTCAATTATGAAATCTCCATATTTCCTACAATTTTCAAGATAGATTTTTCGAACCTCTTGCTTTATCAATCTTTATTACTGATCGATACGCTATACTCTTTTAGTTGAGTTATAATCAAGTCAAATAATAACGATGAACATTTTGCGATTAAATAATATATTTAGAAATAAACCATTCACTGAGTAACGGGTAAATCGAGTTAGCACACACAACGCTCTCTTTATTTATTATTTTCAGCGATACAGAATAATAAATCGAAAAATAATGAAATTGCGTTCTATTGTACTATTTCATCTCAAATTAAAGCTACACCTCAAGTGTTGTAATTAATCGGCAGAAATATGCTGTTTTTAAACACACATTATCAGAAAGCTAAAGAAAATATATGTCTATTTGTATAACATTTTAAATAAATTTGCTATAAGAATAATTACAAACCGAGTTTAAGGTCGATCGAAAGAAAAATAGTTTTCTTCATTTTAATTTTTACGGTCATTTTCCTTGTCATATGATCAAAACATAAAAAAAAATCTGATGACTCATTATTTTGCGTACCATCCTTACAAACCGAGTTTGAAGTCAATAGGATGCAAAATTGTTTTTCTATAGAGAATCTTCAGGCATCTTCCTTGTGGATGGTTCCGACGTAAAATTTCCAGTCTTATTATTTGGCATACTATCCATACAAACCGAGTTTGAAGTCAATCGGATGAAAAAATAGTATTTTCCATATAGAATTTTCCATGCCATATTCCTTGTGGGTGGATTTCCACAATCAAAAAAATCACATGTCTAATTATTTTTGCATACTATGCTTGCAAACCGCTTGAAGTAAATCGGATGAAAAATAGATTTTTCCATATAGAATTTTCCAGGAATTTCCCGACTTTTCGGGCAGATTTTCCATTATTTGAAAATCTCATGACCAATTATTTAGCATAGTATCTTTACAAACCCGAGTTTGAAGCCAATTGGATGAAAAATAGTTATTTCCATATAAATTTTCCGGGAATTTCCCGACAAAATCAGAAAATCTTATGTCTAATTATTTTGCATACTGTCCTTGGAAACAGAGTTTGAAGTCCAATCGGATGAAAAATAGTTTTTTCCATGAAGAATTTTCCGGCTATTTTCCTTGTGGGTGGATTTTCCACAATCGAAAAATCACATGTCTAATTATTTAGCATACTATCCTTACAAACCGAATTTGAAGCCAATCGGATGAAAAACAGTTTTCCATATGGAATTTTCCGGCAATTTCCCGACTTTTCGGGCGCATTTTCCAACATCGGAAAATTTTATGTCTAATTATTTTGCTTACCATCCCCACAAACCGAGTTTGAAGTCAATCGGATGAAAAATAGTTTTTTTCCATGAAGAATTTTCCGGCTATTTTCCTTTGTGGGTGGATTTTCCACCAACAAAAATCACATGCCTAATTATTTAGCAAACTACTTTTACAAACCGAATTTGAAGCCAAACGGATGAAAAATAGTTTTTCCATATGGAATTTTCCGGGATTTCCCGACTTTTCGGGCGCATTTTCCAACATCGGAAAATTTTATGTCTAATTATTTTGCTTACCATCCCCACAAACCGAGTTTGAAGTCAATCGGATGAAAAATAGTTTTTCCATGAAGAATTTTCCGCCCATTTTCCTTGTGGGTGGATTTTCCACCAACAAAAATCACATGCCTAATTATTTATCAAACTACTTTTACAAACCGAATTTGAAGCCAAACGGATGAAAAATAGTTTTTTCCATATGGAATTTTCCGGGAATTTCCCGACTTTTCGGGCGCATTTTCCAACATCGGAAAATTTTATGTCTAATATTTTGCTTACCATCCCCCAAACCGAGTTTGAAGTCAATCGGATAAAATAGTTTTTCCATGAAGAATTTTCCGGTTTTTCTTGTGGTGGATTTTCCAAAATCGAAAAATCACATGTCTAATTATTTAGCATACTATCCTTACAAACCGAATTTGAAGCCAATCGGACGAAAAACAGTTTTTCCATATGGAATTTTCCGGGAATTTCCCGACTTTTCGGGCAGCATTTTCCAACATCGGAAAATTTCATGTCTAATTATTTTTGCTTACCATCCCCACAAACCGAGTTTGAAGTCAATCGGATGAAAAATAGTTTTTCCATGAAGAATTTTCCGGCCTTTTTTCCTTGTGTGTGGATTTTCCAAAATCGAAAAATCACATGTCTAATTATTTAGCATACTATCCTTACAAACCGAATTTGAAGCCATTCGGACGAAAAACAGTTTTTCCATATGGAGTTTTCCACACATGGGGGAATTTCCCACCCCGCCTTTTCGGGCGCATTTCTCTCAACAACGGAAAATCTTATGTCTAGTATTTTGCCCTTACCATCCCCACAAACCGAGTTTGAAGTCAATCGGATAAAAATAGTTTTTCCATGAAGAATTTTCCGGCTATTTTCCTTGTGGGTGGATTTTCCCACAATCGAAAAATCACATGTCTAATTATTTAGCATACTATCCTTACAAACCAAATTTGAAGCCAATCGGATGAAAAACATTTTTTTCCATATGGAATTTTCCGGGAATTTCCCGACTTTTCGAGCGCATTTTCCAACATCGGAAAATCTTATGTCTAATTATTTTGCTTACCATCCCCACAAACCGAGTTTTGAAGTCAATCGGATGAAAAATAGTTTTTTTAATGAAGAATTTTCCGGCTATTTTCCTTGTGGGTGGATTTTCCACAATCGAAAAATCACATGTCTAATTATTTAGCATACTATCCTTACAAACCGAATTAGAAGCCATTCGGATGAAAACCAGTTTTTCCATATGGAATTTTCCGGGAATTTTCCGACTTTTCGTGCGGATTTTCCAACATAGGAAGATCTCAAGTCTAATTATTTTGCTTACCATCCCCACAAACCGAGTTTGAAGTCAATCGGATGAAAAATAGTTTTCCATGAAGGAATTTTCCGGCTATTTTCCTTGTGGGTGGATTTTCCACCAACAAAAAATCACATGCCTAATTATTTAGCAAACTACTTTTACAAACCGAGTTTGAAGCCAAACGGATGAAAAATAGTTTTTCCATATGGAATTTTCGGGAATTTCCCGACTTTTCGGGCGCATTTTCCAACGTCGGAAAATTTTATGTCTAATTATTTTGCTTACCATCCCCCACAAACCGAGTTTGAAGTCAATCGGATGAAAAATAGTTTTTCCATGAAGAATTTTCGGTTTTTCCTTGTGGGTGGATTTTCCAAAATCGAAAAATCACATGTCTAATTATTTAGCATACTATCCTTACAAACCGAATTTGAAGCCAATCGGATGAAAAACAGTTTTTTCCATATGGAATTTTCGGGAATTTCCCGACTTTTCGGGCGCATTTTCCAACATCGGAAAATCTTATGTCTAATTATTTTGCATACTATCCCCTTACAAACCGACTTTGAAGTCAATCGGATCAAAAATAGTTTTTCATATAGAATTTTCCGGGTATTTTCTTTGTGGGCGGATTTTCCAACATTTGAAAATCTCATCTCCAATTACTTAGGATACTACCCTTACAAACCGAGTTTGAAGCCAAACGGATGAAAAATAGATTTTCCATATGGAATTTTCCGCGCATTTCCCGACTTTTCGGGTGGATTTTCCAACATCGGAAAATCTCAAGTCTAGTATTCTGCTTACCATCCTCACAAACCGAGTTTGAAGTCAATCGGATGAAAAATAGTTTTTTCCATTAAGAATTTTCCGGCCATTTTCCTTGTGGGCGGATTTTCCAAAAATCTGGGAAACAGTTGTCCAATTATTTCGCTTACTGTGGTTACAAATCAAATTTCAAGTCAATCGGATGAAAAACAAAATTTTCCCCATAGTAGCTTTTTCGGGAGTTTTCCAACCCTTAGGGGTGGAATTTTCCAAAACCCCGCCTTAGTGCTCACTTTCAACTCATAAGGAAACTTCTGTGAAAATTTCAGCTTTCTATCTCTTACCGTTCAGGCTCTACGTTGATTGCCAATCAGTGAATCAGTCAGTCAGGACAAACTCTTTTATATATAGAGAGACTAGCATATAACCCGGCGCGCTTCGCTTCGCCACCATCACTATAGCCGCCAAAATGATGAAAAAAACGTTTGGCAATGATCCCACCCCGCCACCCATTTTCCGAACATCAGAAATGAGAAAATTATTTTCCACCTAGTTGGCCCGTTGAGCGTACAAACCCTACAACCACTCACCCATTATCCGACCTTGAGTGTGGGTATGCGCAAAGCTAAAAACTTTATCCTATTTAATTGGCCCATAGAGCTTTCAAACCAAATTTAATACATACCGGCTAAAAACCCACCTCCGCACCCATATTCCGACCTTTGCAGTGAACTTCCCGAAATAAAAAAACACGTGTTTCCATTTATACTGACCCTAGAGCTTACAAAACGAATTTTATTCAGATCGGCTCACAAATAGCCATTGTCACTGAACCGAAATACGCCCACCATTATTCTTGCCTGTGGGCAGAAATTCTTCCACCGGAAATCAAATGTCTAATTATTTTCTATAATGTGTTCACAAACCGATTTTGGAGCCAATCGGTCTAAAAATAGGTTTTACCATATGAAATTTTCCGGGATTTCCGACTTTTCGTGCGGATTTTCCAACATTGGAAAATCTCAAGTCTAATTATTTTGCATACTATCCTTACAAACCAAGTTTAAAGTCAATCGGATGAAAAATGGTGTTTTCCATACAAATTTTCCGGTCATTTTCCTTGTGGGTGGATTTTCCACAATCAAAAAATCACATGTCTTTTATTTAGCAAACTACCCTTGCAAACCGAGTTTGAAGCCAATCGGATGAAAAATAGATTTTTCCACATAGAATTTTCCGTGCATTTTCCGACTTTTCGGGTGGATTTTCCAACATCGGAAAATCTTCATGTCTAATTATTTTGCCATCCCCACAAACCGAGTTTGAAGTCAATCGGATGAAAAATAGTTTTTTCCATGAAGAATTTTCCGGCCATTTTCCTTGTGGGCGGATTTTCCACAATCGAAAAATCACATGTCTAATTATTTAGCATACTATCCCTACAAACCGAATTTGAAGCCAATCGGATGAAAAACAGTTTTTCCATATGGAATTTTCCGGGAATTTCCCGACTTTTCGGGCGCATTTTCCAACATCGGAAAATCTTATGTCCAATTATTTGCATACTATCCTTACAAACCGAGTTTGAAGTCAATCGGCTCAAAAATAGTTTTTCATATAGAATTTTCCGGGTATTTTCTTTGTGGGCGGATTTTCCAACATTTGAAAATCTCATGTCCAATTACTTAGCATACTACCCTTACAAACCGAGTTTGAAGCCAAACGGATGAAAAATAGTTTTTCCATATGGAATTTTCGGGAATTTCCCGACTTTTCGGGCAGATTTTCCATCATCGGAAAATCTCAAGTCTAATTATTCTGCTCACCATCCTCACAAACCGAGTTTGAAGTCAATCGGATGAAAAATAGTTTTTTCCATGAAGAATTTTCCGGCCATTTTCCTTGTGGGCGGATTTTCCGAAATCTGGGAAACACGTTTTTTATTTCGCTTACTTTACTTACAAACCAAATTTCAAGTCAATCGGATGAAAAACAAAATGTTCCCCATAGTAGCTTTTCCGGGAGTTTTCCACCCCTTAGGGGTGGAATTTTCTAACCCCGCCTTAGTGCTCACTTTCAACTCATAAGGAAACTTCTGTGAAAATTTCAGCTTTCTATGTCTTACCGTTCAGGCTCTACGTTGATTGCCAATCAGTGAATCAGTGAATCAGTGAATCAGTCAGGACAAACTCTTTTATATATAGAGAGACTAGCATATAACCCGGCGCGCTTCGCTTCGCTACCATGAATAAAGCCGCCAAAATGATGAAAAAAACGTTTGGCAATGATCCCACCCCCGCCACCATTTTCCGACCATCAGAAATGAGAAAATTATTTTCCACCTTGTTGGCCGATTAAGCGTACAAACGCTGAAACCACCCCCGGCACCCATTATCCGACCATGAGGGTGAGTATAATACATACTACATAAGCCAACGGATTTGAAAATAGGTTTTTCCCTTATGGAATTTCCAGGCATTTCCCCACTCTTGGGTCGAATTTTCCAACATCGGAAAATCTCATGTCAACTTATTTTGTATACTATCGCTACAAACCGAGTTTGAAGTCAATCGGATGAATAATAATTTTTGCCATTATTAATCCATAATTTTCCGGCCATTTTCCTTGTGGGTGGATTTTCCACAATCGGAAAATCCACATGTCCTGAGTATTTAGCATATTATCCTTACAAACCAAGTTTGAAGCCAATCGGATAAAAAACAGTTTTTTCCATATGGAATTTTCCGGGAATTTCCCGACTTTTCGGGCGCATTTTCCAACATCGGAAAATCTTATGTCTAATTATTTTGCATACTATCCTTACAAACCGAGTTTAAAGTCAATAGGATCAAAAATAGTTTTTCATTTAAAATTTTCCGGGTATTTTCTTTGTGGGCGGATTTTCCAACATTTGAATATCTCATGTCCAATTACTTAGCATACTATCCTTACAAACCGAGTTTGAAGCCAATCGGAAGAAAAATAGTTTTTTCCATATGGAATTTTCCGGGAATTTCCCGACTTTTCGGTCAGATTTTCTATCATCGGAAAATCTCAAGTCTAGTTATTCTGCTTACCATCCTCACAAACCGAGTTTGAAGTCAATCGGATGAAAAATAGTTTTTTCCATGAAGAATTTTCCGGCCATTTTCCTTCTGGGCGGATTTTCCGGAAATCTGGGAAACAGGTGTCCAATTATTTCGCTTACTTTGCCTACAAACCAAATTTCAAGTCAATCGGATGAAAAACAAAATTTTCCCCATCGTAGCTTTTCGGGAGTTTTCCACCCCTTAGGAATGGAATTTTCCCAAACCCCGCCTTAGTGCTCACTTTCAGCTCATAAGGAAACTTCTGTGAAAATTTCAGCTTTCTATCTCTTACCGTTCAGGCCCTACGTTGATTGCCAATCAGTCAGTCAGTCAGTCAGGACAAACTCTTTTATATATATAGAGATAGAGACTAGCATATAACCCGGCGCGCTTCGCTTCGCCACCATCAGTATAGCCGCCAAAATAATGAAAAAAACGTTGGCAATGATACCACCCCCGCCCCCATATTCCGACCAGCAGAAATGAGAAAATTATTTTCCACCTACTTGGCCCGTTAAGCGTACAAACGCTAAAACCCATTATCCGACCTTGAGGGTGAGTAAGCGCAAAGCTAAAAACTTTATCCTATTTAATTGGCCCATAGAGCTTTCAAACCAAATTTAATACATATCGGCTAAAAACCCACCCCCGCACCCATAATCCGTCCTTTGCAGTGAACTTCCCGAAATAAAAAAACACGTGTTTCCATTTATTCTGACCCTAGAGCTTACAAAACGAATATTATTCAGATCGGCTCACAAATAGCCACTGTCACTGAACCGAAATACGCCCACCATTATTCTTGCCTGTGGGCGGATATTCTACCACCGAGAAATCAAATGTCTAATAATATTCTATAATGTGTTCACAAACCGATTTTGAAGCCAATCGGATGAAAAATAGTTTTCCATATAGAATTTTCTGGATTCCCCGACTTTTTGGGCGGATTTTCAAAAATCAGAAAATCTTATGTCTAATTATTTTGCATATTATCCTTACAAACCGAGTTTGAAGTCAATCGGATCAAAAATAGTTTTTCATATAGAATTTTCCAGGTATTTTCTTTGTGGGCGGATTTTCCAACAATTGAAAATCTCATGTCCAATTATTTAGCATACCTCTCCTCACAAACCGAGTTTGAAGCCAATCGGATGAAAAATAGTTTTTTCCATATAGAATTTTCCGGGAATTTCCCGACTTTTCGGGCGTATTTTCCATCATCGGAAAATCTCAAGTCTAATTATTTTGCTTACCATCCTCACAATCCGAGTTTGAAGTCATCCGGATGAAAAATAGATTTTTCTTTGAAGAATTTTCCGGCCATTTTCCTTGTGGGCGGATTTTCCGAAAATCTGGAAAACAGGTGTCCAATTATTTAGCTTACTTTACCTACAAACCAAATTTCGAAGTCAATCGGATGAAAAACAAAATTTTCCCCATAGTAGCTTTCCCGGGAGTTTTCCACCCCTTAGAATGGAATTTCCCAAAACCCCGCCTTAGTGCTCACTTTCAACTCGTAAGGAAACTTCTGTGAAAATTTCAGCTTTCTATCTCTTACCGTTCAGGCTCTGCGTTGATTGCCAATCAGTCAGGAAACAAACTCTTTTATATATATAGAGATATAGAGACTAGCATAGTACCCGGCGCGCTTCGCTACGCGCTATTATCTCTCCTACGTAAATCTAGTAGTTTGATCGCTTTTGATTTTTCGCTGGTATTAAGCGTTTTTAAAGATATATTTTTATCAATACAATTTTTTCCTCATTTCCACACCACCCACAGAGGTAGAGGATTTGGCGCGTTTTTTTATAGTGGTATTCCCCTAGGCCTACTCCACTAATTCTTAAAAAATTTGTCCCTTTAGAATATACGATTATATAAACGTAATACAACTAAGCAAAAACGACATATATTTCTATTTTTGTTGTAATACCTCACTGTAAACAACATTCTTAGATTTACCATCGGGTGCTAGAATCAATAAACTGCCAGCAGAGCTAACTCTTGAACAGGCCACATAAAACTGTCCATGAGAAAAGCAATCCCTCCTAGATCTATCCCTCATAAATCTACCTGGGATTTATTTATTGTCATAGCAAAGCAGACTTTGCGGGAAATTGCAGTCTTTTAAACTGAAATGGAGAGATTTGACGGTATAAGTGGAATTCTAGGTATAAAAACCGTCTCTCCTTTAGCACAACCAGTAAAAACTGTGGCTTCAATTACATAGCTGTGAAGAGCTTTCACTTGTAATCTTGTACCATTACATAACTTTGGTGGAGTAAGATTCCGTAACAACATTACAGGTGCACCAACCTTAAGAGTAAGATTATGTAAGGGAAGCCCAGGTGGATTTAGAGTGTTAGAAACTCGACTGGATAGTGAACAGCATCCTCGACCTCTACAACGGAGTCAATGGACTTATATTGAACTTCATCACCATTAAATGACTTTAATAGTAAATCATTAATGTTGGTAGCACTATCATTTTTGAAGTTAAAATTGCGCGTTCAGATAGCCAATCTAGGGACTTTGCATTGATGTTTGCTACATCTGGAAATATCTTTGAGATAAGTCTTCCGCATTTTCTACCAGATACCCAAACATGATGGAATAGTTATTTTGCCCTCAGATGTTGGATATACTCCATCTCCTATTTTAAGTAGGGTTTCCACCAAAAATACCAGCAGAAATATTGCCATTTAGATGCACTCATATTTTTGTTAGAGCAAGTTTTTTTATCTTAGGCCACAAAAATGAGGATTTCAAACATGACTTTATTTCATCGACTCTCGTTCCTCTTGGTACTACTGGAAGTGTTTGGCGGAAATCTCCGGCTAAAAAGGACTGTAATTCCTCCCATTAGAAGGTCATTATCACGTATGTCCTTTAATGTTCTATTTAAAGGCTTCAAATCCGCCCTTGTGGGCCATAGTGCATTCATCCCAAACATTAATTTGCAATCTTTGAGGACCTTAGCCATACTGCTTTGTTTTGAAATAGAGCAATATGGTATTTCGACATTTATCAAATCAAAGGGAAGTTTAAATGCAGAGTGTGCTGTTCGACCTCCATTGGGCAAGGTGACAGCAATACCAGATCAAGCCACAGCCAATGCTATTTTACGATATTGGCGTACTTTTGCTAACAACAAATTTATTAAGTACGTTTTGCCTGTACCACCAGGTGCATCCAAGAAATAAATTTCTCCGTTTTCTGCATCAACGCTTTGTAATATTTTGTTGTATACCTTATTTTGCTATTAACAATTGTATCATTGTTTTCATAACTTATTTCTCTAAGGTAATCCTTATTTAGCAGCACTTCATCGGATCTACTCGGCTTAGTAAGTCCATACTCTGCTAAACTTTGTCCTCCTATCGACAATACGATATCTTCAATTCGGATGAGACATTGATTAAACACTCTATCCATAATTGAATCAATATTGGTGCCGTTCGTCGACAACTTCATTTCATTTATAATGTATTCCGAGAGGCTTTCTTTGTACTTATTCCAAAGACTTAAGGCATCGGATATTTGGCAAAATACTAACATTATTGCAAAAAGTTCTCGTAATTTACTTGGAAATTGACGTAACACAGCCTCAGCTAAGGTAGAGTCCCAGTGCTTATCATCCTCCAGTACGCCTAAAGTTTTGCAGGCTAATTGAAATGTGTCATAATTAACACTCTTTACAGTTTTGAGGTCTCTAAATGAGGTTGGACCACGTACTTCATGGAGCAAAAGTCTCAAATGATAACATTCAGTGTTTTTGGGGTGAACAGTGTACACTCTGCCCAAAGCATTATCCTTTTATACCAGAAAAGTTAGCCACATCTTTACCCGTTTCCTTCTTTGAAACTTCTTATTATTCCATGTGTAATATGATGGAACTTCAACATAAAAGTGTTTTGGCAAAGTTGTCAATTTTGCATAGCTCATAGAAGGCTAAAGGGTAGTTGTCGATGGGTTGCCAACTTTTCAGCCAATTGATCGGGGTTATTTGGGTTGAAATAAATACATTGGCCGTTTTCTAAGTGCACAGCCAAGTGAGTGATAACAGGAAACCTTTCATGTATGGGAAATTTAAGGATTCTCACGGCTTCTGAACTGCTTATGTACCTACCATTTTCATACATTTGAATCTCATTTCTTTGGTTTTCAACCGTAAACGATGCTTGATCGCTGCCCTTGTTAACATATTTGCAAATATATTTTATGGACTTTACAGAACTGCAGTACTCTATGTTAATGTGGGCCTCAAATGTTCGTGAGTACACAATTGTAAGGTACAGCCCAACGGTTATCTATTTTCTTCGATTTATTTCAACAATGAAACCACCATCATCTGGGGCTCTTCGTCGGTATTGAGGATAACCGTCATTTCCTGTGATAGTTGCACTTAAAAACTGTCGTGGAAATCTTTTTAGTACACTTTCCTTCTTTCATACAGGGTGACTTAAGGTTAGATTTTCCACAGGGCCCATGAATCATATTAGCCTCGACGATTTCATATAGCAGAGGATCCTTCTCAGGATCAGGTATTTCTACAGAACAATTGCGTCTATTTGATTAGGCATAATATGATTCTCTAACCAAAGTAGTATATGAACATGAGGAAGACCACGCTTTTGCCATTCCACAGAATACATTAAGCATTGCACTTTTCCAAACAAAGCAGTAAGGACATTAAGGCTTTGACTTTTAGGTGAAAAACTCTAGCTATAATGTCATGACGGTCGTGAGCCTTTGTCCTTGAAATATTGCATTTGTATATCCTTCCATTGGGGATTACAGGTAAATGTAATAAAAAGACGAGAAGGCAAAGCAACTTCGACTGTGCCGAAGTTTTAATACACTTGAAAAACTTTACTCCTACTGTAACCGGTAAAATACTATAGAATATAGATATCAGATATTTAAAATTTTAAATCATTGATAATAAAATTTGATACCATAAAAAAACATTTCTTAGTAAAACACATTTTCCAACCGGTCGGTCCTATGGCAACTATATGCTATAGTCATCGATTTTGATAAATTTTTTTCAAAATTATGTGAAAGCATATAAAACAAATATATACTGCGATTGGAGACGCTACGATGGAAATCAAAAAATTTTTCTCACATAGACTCATTTTTCGACCGATCGGTCCTATGGCAGCTATATGCTATAGTGATCCGATTTTGATACATTTTTCTAGAATCATGTAGAAGCATATAAAACTAACACATACCAAGATTTGTGACGCTACGATGGAAAACAAAAAAGTTTTTCTCACCAGAAGTAGTTCTTAGACCGATCGTTCCTATGGCAGCTATATGATATAGTCATCCGATCCGGCCGGTTCCGACATATTAGTTGCGTGCAGTAAAAAGAAGACTCTGTGCAAAATTCCAGCTCGATAGCTTTAAAACTGAGAGACTAGTTCGCGTAGAAACAGACAGACAGACAGACGGACAGACGGACAGACAGACAGACAGACGGACAGACGGACGGACGGACAAGCGGAAATGAACTCAGCTCGTCGTCCTGATCAAGAATATATATAGTTTGTGGGGTCGGAAATGAATATTTCTATGCGTTACAAACTTCTGGGCAAAATTAATATACACTTTTCAAGTGTATAATGAGGACGGCCATAATGTCGAACATACGTCATAGCATCCTGAGTCTTCTCGTGCATATATCGCGCCGACCCAGTAAACGAAGATGGTAAAATTACCATTTGGCCAATTTGGGCAGGATTTGTATCTTGCCTACCAATAGCATCTTGAAGATGTATATAACTATCGGTTCTTAATCGCGCTTGGTTGTTGCGAATGAAATTAAGTCTTTCGGTTTCAATTTTTGGCGTACATATCAACCAAAAACTGACTGAAAAGAGCTCGACAATACAGCAAATGATTGTCTTCAGATTGCCGGCACATTATTCTAAAGCTATAAAAGCTAAGTGCTGATACCATTTTTTCAGATGCTTTTTTTTTGTTAGAGAGTCGCATTGAGGTATATCTACCGAATATCCATCCTCTCCATAACAAAATAGCAATGGGTACTCCAAAGCATCGTAAGAACGGTGTACTTCACTTATACGATGCAATTGATTGTTATGGCTCTCAATAACGATATCTCGCTTCTCGAACTGCTGTCCGACTATAAGCAAGGCTACTTCGCTTACTCGGGGTGCATTAAAACGTCCCCTATGAGCCCCAGCTTGTGCTCTATCAGCGTGAATAATCATTTTATAGTCTTTGCTATCTTTCGGCAGTTTGTCAAGAGTAATTTTAAAATCTCTGACGTATGAATTACTCTCTCGTAACATGGATTACAGTTGCTTTATTAAATCCAATTTGACGTCTAGAAATATTTTTACATCTCACTTGTGCTTCCTTATCATCCTCGCCAACAAAATAGATTTGAAGAAACTGTTCTTCTTTTTTGGGTGACAGGCCAAAGACTACCAACTAAGTGATGCACTTGGCCCTGCACTTTAAAGTTGGCATTAAACCATGATTTACAATTTTTTTGCTACCAAATGAAGTCATTTGGAAGCAGTTATTGTATTTTCTTATACGGTCTATAAAGTGAGCATGGCTGGGATGGTCACCTAGTATGAGGCCCTTAAGTGGTTCGGGTAAAGCTTTAAATTGAGGAAGTTGCACACTTCCGTCTTTACAGCACATACCTTTAGTCTCATCTTTCCATTTAAGAGCATCACAAAATTTACATCTGCGATCCATCAGACCTAGTTGAATAACCTTGTCTGTGTTATATGCTGTTTCAGAATCGTATAATAACCCAGAGTTTGCTTTAACTTTCCATGGTCGCAAACGTCTCTCTGCTCTTACTGTGGGATTCTGTGCCTCGAACCTTTTTACTGCAGCTCGGTGCACTTCAGGATTCTGAGTCTGATATTTATCAGATGCAGCCTGGTGCACTTCAGGATTCTGAGCCTGATATTTCTTAGCTGCAGCTAGGTTCACTTCAGGATTCTGAGTCTGATATTTATCAGATGCAACTCGGTGCACTTCAGGATTCTGAGCCTGATATTTCTTAGCTGCAGCTAGGTTCACTTCAGGATTCTGAGCCTGATATTTATCAGATGCAACTCGGTGCACTTCAGGATTCTGAGCCTGATATTTCTTAGCTGCAGCTAGGTTCACTTCAGGATTCTGAGCCTGATATTTATCAGATGCAACTCGGTGCATTTCAGGATTCTGAGCCTGATATTTCTTAGCTGCAGCTAGGTTCACTTCAGGATTCTGAGCCTGATATTTATCAGATGCAACTCGGTGCACTTCAGGATTCTGAGCCTGATATTTCTTAGCTGCAGCTAGGTTCACTTCGGGATTCGGGCCTGATATTTATCAGATGCAACTCGGTGCACTTCAGGATTCTGAGCCTGATATTTCTTAGCTGCGTCATTACGTAAATCCCAATGTTTATTGCGGAATTTTTCGGATGCAAGCTTTTTGCTGTTTTTCTGGTTTTGTCAGAAAATCGGGCTCTTCTTTTAATAGCTTTTTTCTCACCGCCAGTTTTAGATCTCGCTCTGAGGAGCATCATCCTCAATAGGCAAGATTTCAAAAGGGATGTAAACATCAAAATGCCCATTTGAAAGGTCTCCGCTAAAGCGAAGTCTTTTCACTGGGTTTTCAACATTTCCAAAATGTGCTATTTTAATTCCATTTCGAAATACTTCAAAATAAACTGGATATAGTTCTCCAGCTGCTGATAACTCACATGTGGTGCCATATGTGTGGGGCATCATCATTTCATGTTCATATAGTGCTGGTGTACTAAAATTATTTCCTTCAGAATTGAAGGTGAACACAGCGAAATGATCCCATCGGTTAATAACATGTGAAACAATTTCCATGCGTATAGTACTGGCAAATTCTTGTACCGTGTAAGCTGTACGAAATTCCTCTAAAGAGGCAAGCTCCGTCACCTATTAGGCACTACGGAAAAAGGCTGCATTGCGCCATTTATATTAAGGTATTCTGTTACCATAATTACAGTTAGTTGGCTTAGTATAGTAAAGTCAGAAAATTCGGACAATATTTTGAACAATATTCAGATGTATTGCAAAAATATAAATATCGTAAGATGTAAATTTTACATGCAAATGTTACGATATGTATGGTACTGTCTTTATTATGCTGTCGTGTACCTTTGACAGTTAAAAAGCCAACAACTATTACTACAAATGCTACTACTTTAACTACTACTACTTTACTAGTACTACTTTAAATACTAAATTTAAGTACTAATTTAAGTACTAATTTAAGTACTAATTTAAGTACTACTTTAATAGTAAAGTCAGAAAATTCTGACAATATTTTGAACAATATTCAGATGTATTGCAAAATATAAATATCGTAAGATGTAAATTTTTACATGCAAATGTTACGATATGTATGGTACTGTCTTTATTATACTGTCGTGTACCTTTGACAGTTAAAAAGCCAACAACTATTACTACAAATGCTATTACTTTAACTACTGCTATAAGTACTACTTTAAGTTATTTAAGTACTAATTTAAGTACTAATTTAAGTACTAATTTAAGTACTAATTTAAGTACTACTTTAATAGTAAAGTCAGAAAATTCTGACAATATTTTGAACAATATTCAGATGTATTGCAAAATATAAATATCGTAAGATGTAAATTTTTACATGCAAATGTTACGATATGTATGGTACAGTCTTTATTATACTGTCGTGTACCTTTGACAGTTAAAAAGCCAACAACTATTACTACAAATGCTACTACTTTAACTACTACTATAAGTACTACTTTAAGTACTAAATTTAAGTACTAATTTAAGTAATAATTAAAGTACTAATTTATGTTCTAAAATTTAAATACTAACTTAAGTACTACTTTAACTAATACTTTAACTACTATTTCAAATACTACTTTACTACTAAAACTAAAAATACAATGAATATTTTGATCGATGTCAAATATATTGCAAAATATTTATATCGAAAATATAAATTTGTGTAAAAATGTTTGTGCAGTCTAAGAAAGACTGCCTTAAATATTTTAAATATGCAAATATTTTGGCAACAAATACTTAAAGTTGCAAAATTGTGTTTAAAACAATATTGCAAAGAATAAAAGATGGTATACTTGCGATTTACAACTACAAAAACACTTCTTGCGTTTCAAAGGCTGCAAAAAGTCAAGTCCGATTACCAGCTTGGGTCACGTATATTGGCGACTGATTTGCAAACGCAAGCCAAGACTCACGAAACGCTTACACATACACACACAATCAAAAATATATGCATCGACATTTTTGTACGTATGTATGTGTGTCTGTGGCAAGAATAGAATAAAAAAACAAAAACATTGCAAGGTGACAAATTCATTTCATAAAACGTCCATCCTAGTATAGTAAATGAGCCAGTGCACTATAGGAAATATTTCAATTTTTGTGGCATTAATTAATAACTTAAAAAGTAAGCGAGATTTTTGGATCCGGTTTTTTGCATTAGGTTAACCATACCATTGGGCTAAATTTTTATAAAAAATGGGCGTGGCAGCACTTGGCCATGATTTATAAAAATGGGTTTTAAGAAAATATAGCATACATTATTGGGCAAATGTACGTGTAATGTATTAATAGAATGTCATTTAAAAGGTGATGCAAGGTCAGCTGGCCCTTAACCCCAGGCATTATTTACGCCGTTAAAAACATTAATTTTTTATTTGTTAATTTATTTTAAATTGAATTTATCATATAAAACAGCTTAATTATTGCCGTAAAATCGAAACATATTTTTCAACAGCGATATTAGTGAAAAATGGGTTTCCTGCTGAAAAAAAATGAGTAGATTTTATTTATCTTTGAAATTCTCATTATACTCAGTATGATTTGTGCCCTGAGCCTGCTTAACATCATTTTGCAAACTAACAAGCCGAGATGCAGTATGGTTCAGAAGGTTCTGCAGACTGACTTTTGCTTTTGCATCAGAAACAAGGATGTCTGATGGTCTTCAATGGCTAATCCTTTCCGCCACTTCCATATATGTCGGATAAATATCACAGTTTTGTTCTTTTGGAAGATCATTATCCAGTATTAATGTCAAGGCATACGCGAACAGGCTTTGTATTTCCTTATCATTTTCGCCTTTTTGCGAACATATACATATAGAATCTTAGAACTGCAGCAAAGCTTGCCCTCTTTTACGAGCAAATATCAATAACCGCACACTATTCACCTCAGATAAAGAAAGCTTGGAAGCTTATTCCCGACCTCTAATGCTCTTAAGCAAAACGACATACCAGGACGATCAACTGGACTTATGGAATTTTGTCTGTTGTACAAATGTATTTTCCTTAATCCAGTAACATATTTTAGCTTAATAAGATTCAGTTTTCGTTAACTTCTGCCATTTTGCCTCCAAATTTACTTAAAACATCCTGGTTTTTTCCTTTGAATATCTTTTCGATGAGTCTGAAGGTCCTTGGTTTAACCCTCCTATGAAGCAATAAAGAAATAACATACTCTTTGTCAGTTCGGCCAGTCGCTTTTATCCAAATAGCAAACAAGTCAGCATTGATCAAATTGAGGGTTATGTTATAAAAAAATTAAATTTCGCAAAAGTTCAAATAAATGCACATTGAGATAAAAAAGTGCATCGGACGCAAGAATTGATGACTCTACAAAGGTAAAAAAGTCTCAGATCTAACAAATGCTAACAATTTTTTGCAGGCCTTCGTGAAGTTAAATATTCTTTAAAAATTTCATATCCATGGGAGATGCCTCACCAGTGCACGTGCTTGTGCGCATGTATGTGTGTATGTTTGCTATTGGCGGTTGCCAATAGCAAAAGGAATTTATATCATTTTGGAATCGGTGGCCATTCCACAGCGGGTCGTCTGATGGCCCTCAAACTGGTGCGGACTGCACCTGGGGCGGCCGGAACGTCATCCTGATTAGTTTTTGGACCCAAATTAATTGCCTGGTTAGGCGGAGTAGCAGGTGTGGTTTGGTGGCAGCAGCCGGATTAGTGATGCAGATTTTCTTGGATTTTCGTGGCCAGTCCTCGGTGGGTCATCTGGTGCCCAAATAGCTGGTGCGGATTGCACCCAAGGCGGCCAACAAAATGTTGTATTTTTCTGCAAATAAAATAAATGCCCATATTGTTGCCGAGGCAACAGTACAGGTTTTGTGTAATTATTTTGTTTTTTTTTTTTGGCAGCAGCCGTAGTAGTTTTGGTCATCCATCAGCAGGTCATCTGGCGGCCCTCAAACTGGTGCGGATTGCACCTAGAGCAGCCGTAGAGTCATCCCTCTGGTTGTGTGGACCCAAAATGTATGCCTGGATAGGCGTTTTAAAGATGATTTAATTTTGTTTTTTTTTTTAATTTTTAATTTGGATTTTTGGCAGCAGCCGTAATAGGTTTGGTCATCCATCAGCAGGTCATCTGGCGGCCCTCAAACTGGTGCGGATTGCACCTAGAGCAGCCGTAGAGTCATCCCTCTGGTTGTGTGGACCCCAAATGTATGCCTGGTTAGGCGTTTAAAGATGATTTATTTTTGATTTTTAATTTTTTAATTTGGATTTTTGGCAGCAGCCGTAGTAGGTTTGGTCATCCATCAGGGCCCTCAAACTGGTGCGGATTGCACCTAGAGCAGCCGTAGAGTCATCCCTCTGGTTGTGTGGACCCAAAGTGAATGCCTGGTTAGGCGATTAAAGATGATTTAAATTTGATTTTTTTTTTTTTTTAAATTTGATTTTTGGCAGCAGCCGTAGTAGTTTTTTTTTTTGCTTCGTTTGCCATCCGTAAGAGAGGTCGTCTGGCGGCCAATTAATAGAGTCATCCTTCGAATTGTGTGGATTAAATGTTGATGCCTGGATTAGGCGGTAAAGATGATTTATATTTTTTTTTCAATTTTTTAATTTTAATTATTCCATTCTGGTGGAAAAGTAGTAGAGACTGCCAAATTTTAGCAGATTTTATGCAAATATAAATTCGATGGCGTCCTTCAGCTAGGCGCCTGATTATTTTTTTTTAATTGTTGTTTTTAATTAACGATAAACGTTGAATTAATGTCTTCTTGAAGAAATTATTATTTTTCATGGCATAATTTGATAAAATTTTATAACCAATAGTGGCCTTATTAACGGATTTTTGAGCATTCTACTTAGTAATGTTTTCATCAGCTGGGCTGCTGATGTGGTTTCTGGCACCTGGGACAAGTGTCAGAACCATATTAGTGACCAAGTCGAACTTTTTGCCCATATCGGCTATTGCCATGGCCAGTTGTTGGACTGCCTGCCAGGCAGAGCCGTCTGTTGCCGGTGGCTGATTAGGTTGCTGCTGCTGCTGCTGCTGAGGGGGCATCTGGGAGCTGGCCAAGTAGTTGCTGCCGCTGATACTCATACTACTGTTGCTGCTGCTGCTGCTGTTGTGGCGGGCACGCTTATTGTTGTTGTTGCCGGCCTGATTAGTGTGGCTGAGATTTTGTTGTTGTTGTTGCTCGGCACGCAACTTTTGTTGAAAGTTGCCGAGGTGCCGGGCAGCCGGGCTGGGTGCACAATTATTATGATTTTTAGCACCTGCCGCCACTTGACTGTTGGTCATCATAGATTTTTTATTATTTTTATTGCATTTGCAGCCTGTTGGTTGTTGTGTTGCTGCTGCTGCTGCTGCTTAGGGGCCCCTTTTCGCTTATTCTTACCGGCCTGATGGTCAATGGGGCGCTGATTTTTGCGCTGTTTGTTGCGCTGATTTTTACATTGCCGGGTCGGAATATTGGGCTGAGTGGGGGGGGTAGGTTTTGGCTGGGAGCCGGATTAGCTGAGCGACTGTTGCTCCGTGGATTAGAAGGTTGGGTGGGCTGGTACTGCTGCCGCTGCCGCTGGTGTTGTTGCTGCTGCTGCTGCTGTTGCCGCCGGGGCCGGCCTTCTGTTGTAGTTGTTGTTTGGGTGTTGCTGCTTGTTGTTGCCGCTTTCTAGTTGCCGGGCGAGGACGGGATGCAAGGAGCTTCGCCTGGGCTTCCTTAAATTTCGCACATCCTTTGTAGCTGGCGATGTGGCTACCTTTGCAGTTGGCGCACAATGGATTCTCAATCCTAGCTGACGCGCACTCAGTGGAGGCATGGGGGCCTGCACACTTGAGACATACAAAGGGGCGCCGGCAATAGTTTTTAGTATGGCCAAAGGCCTGGCATCTGTGGCATTGCAAGGGGTCGTCCCCCCTTATTTGCCGTTCAACCTTGATACGGTGGTGGCCGAGCATGGTCAATGACAAAATAGCCTCATTGGACCCATCTGGCTTGGGCTGAAGTTCAATTTCAAAAATGTTGATGCGCCTGCGGGTGCGTCTGTGTTTCAACACGTTCGCAAAGCGCACAACATGACCCAACTCACCAAGTTTTGCGCGAATCCATTCGCACGGAGTAGTGTAGTGGAGGTTGCGCAGAATCACCCTGAACACGCCTCATCCATCTAGCTCAGTTGTTCCTGTAGCGATTCCAGACGCAATATAATGGTTGCTCATCGTCATCAGGAGGCTGTAGTAAATTTTGGCTGCTCCAAGGCTGCATTATCTGGCTGATCAATCAATTTTCTTCGGTAAGTGGTGATCGAAGGTGCATAAAATTCTCTTTATTTAATTCGATTTTTGACGGATAAAATTCTCTTCATTTAATTAGATTTTTGACGGATAAATTTCCTTGTTTTCAGCTCATATTTAAGTGTCCAGAGTCCGAGTGTAGATGCCAACAACAGCAAAATTGGAGGAGTGGCTGCTGCTGCCGCAATATTAATTATTTTGAAGAAGAACATCGATGTCGTCATTCTGCATTAAATTTAAAACTGATTTTTATATTCAATGATACACGCTGCACCGATGAATTTTAAATTATATTAATTTTTTGCATACAAATGCAAATTGCGGAAATTTATTGAAGCCGAGTTAATTCTTCCTGTTTCAGGTCTCCGTTTAGTGATGATTAGAAATTGTTAAAAGTCAAATCATTGAGGAGCCTCCAGCTCTACGATTTTGTTGTCTGCTCCACAGGCATTTTAATATGCAATTTTAAATGAGTTGTCATATTAAATACTTGTGAGTTATTTGGTCAATCAATTTTCTCTGGTAAGTGGCGATCGAAGGTGCATAAAATACTCTTTATTTAAATAGATTTTTGATGGATAAATTTTCTTGTTTTCCAGCTCATATTTAAGTGTCCAGAGTCCGAGTGGCCGAGTCCGCTAGGCCTGTCAGCATGTTAAGGGGGCGTGTTTTTCGGTGCGCCCGCCGCCACCAGCCATGTGCCGGTCGTCGGGTATAAATTGCAGAATTTGAAGTCTGCCTCCAGCGTCTCCCTGCCGCCATAAAATTGACGTCGTCTTCCTGGATGGGTCGGCTGCGGATTTGGGGCTGATTTGCAGTTCGCTGCGTTCGGGACCTCAGCATGGCTGAGGGAATGCAGCTCAAGAACACCAGCGCAGGAAAAACACCTGAGTAGGTGCGTGTTAGCTGCCTGCCATTACCTATGGTAGGATTTGCTTTTTTTGATGTGGGGTGGCGATCGGTGCGCGCACATTAGCAGCTTCTTTACGACTGAGTCGCAAATTGGCCTCGTTTATTTATGCGTAAATTCTTTCGACAATATATATAAATATGATTAACAAATTTTGGAGACTCATTTGAAATTTAAACTAAACAGTGTTGTACAGAGAAAAAATTCAAATGGCGCTAGATAAATGTAGGGTGAGCACAGCTGATATGTAAACAGTCTGGCAGCACCATACATGCATAGCGTGTTATTAAATATAAACAAATTACAAAATGATGAAATTAACATGATTAAGTGAGCAAAACCATTTAAATAAATTAAATAATTAATCCCTTTTGCTTTGCAGGCCAGTCAGCTTATTAAGTGGGCGTGTTTTGCGGTACGCCTGCCGCCACCAGCCATGTGCCGATCGTCAGGTGGAAAATTGCAGAATTTGGAATCTGCCGCCAGCGTCTCCCTGATGCCATAAAACTGATGTCATCTTCCTGAATGGGTCGGCTGCTAATTAAGGACTGGTTTGCGATTGGCTGCGATCGGAACCTCAGCAGGGCTGAGGGAATGCAGCTCAGGTACACCAGCACAGGAAAAACACCTGAATGGGTGCGTGTTAGCTGCCTGCCATTGCCCATGGCTGAATTTGCGAGTCGCTGAAAATGGCCACCACGCAGGGTTCTGCACCCCCGGAATGGGCGGCGCGTTCGATTAGGCCAATTTAGACTCTTCAGGCCTTGTTTGCATGTTGCCTTCCATCGGGCTGATGGAAATTTGGACGGAAGAAACCTGCCACGCCTGTGGCTCAGATGTGATAGCAAATTGCTGGGATTGGGCCATGGTCCGAGTTTGCTGCACAAACGTATTTGTGCGTCGAGAAACCCTCAAGTTGCAGGTTCATTCTGTGAATAGATAAGAAATTGTTAGTGTTCATTAGCTGGGCTAATGAGACCAGCATCAGGTGCAGATTGGATCCGTTCATCAGATAGCGCCTCTTCCATCTGATCCAGTAGTTCCTGTAGCGATTCCAGACGCAATATAATGGTTGCTCATCGTCATCAGGAGGCTGTAGTACATTTTGGCTGCTCCAAGGCTGCATTAACTGCATCAATCAAATTTCTCTGGTAAGTGGCGATCGAAGGTGCATAAAATTCTCATCATTTAATTAGATTTTTGATGGATAAATTTCCTTGTTTTCCAGCTCATATTTAAGTGTCAAAAAATCCGAGTGTAGATGCCCACATCAGCAAAATTGGAGGAGTGGCTGCTGCTGCCGCAATATTATTTAATTTGAAGAAGAACATCGATGACGTCATTCTACATTAGATTTTAATCTAATTTTTTTTTTTATATTCAATGATACCCGCTGCACCGATGAATTTTAAATTATATGAATTTTTGCATACAAATGCAAAATTCGGTAATTTATTGAAGCCGAGTTAATTCTTCCTGTTTCAGGTCTCCGTTAAGTGTTGATTAGAAATTGTTAAGGGTCAAATCATTGAGGAGCCTCCAGCTCTACGATTTTGTTGTCTGCTCCACAGGCATGTTAATATGCAATTTTAGATGAGTTGTCATATTGGATACTTGTGAGTTATATGATAAAGAGATTGGCCGGACCAGCAGCCGTTTTTAAATGCGAGTTAATATGAATTATAAATTATATGAATTATATGATAATTATAAGAAAGGCGAATTAATCATTAAGATTCTCGTTAGCAGGGTGAGTTTGCCTTGATAGATTGGCATTTATAACTGGAGCAACCAAAATAGAAAGCTGGCCGATAAGGCGATCAATTTTACTGTCCAAGTCAACTATAGTAGGCGGATTATTTAATGGCTTACGCTGCTCATTCTGCTGATTTTTGTGCAGATTATTATTGTTGGCTGCTCCTGTTGATTTTTGCCGCTGCTCAGGATGATGATTCGATTTTTGGATTCCCATTTTTCTGGATCTATTAACTGCACTCTGCTGGTGTTGATGCTGCCTCAACTGATGAGCTGGATTATGATTTTCCTTTTTACTCGATTTAGTAACTGTAGCCTGCTGGATATTTTGCAGCCGCTGCCCCAACGGATTTCTAGGCTCATTTTGGTTCATCTTTTTGGACCTATTGACTGCAACCTGCTGCCTCTTTTTTGAGTCAATTTGTCCACGAAGCCTGAAGGATTTAAGACTAGACAAGGCCTCCTTATAGGTTTGGCATCCCTTATAATTGGCCACATGCCCTTTTCCGCAATTTGCGCATTTTGGTACCAAGACCCTTATAAGGGGGCATGAAACAGAGGGGTGTGCCTCGGCGCATTTAACACATGCATAAGGCAACCTGCAATAATTCTTATTGTGTCCAAATGCCTGACATCTATGACATTGGACAGGTTCAACACTCCTCATTCGGCGCTCAACAGCAATCCGCTGATACCCAAGTCGGGTAAGAGATAAAATGTTCTCATTAAATCCATCATGTCTGGGCTCTAATTCTACCTCAAACAGGTTCATATGGCGTTGAGTGCGGTTATTTTTAAGTACACCTATGTGCCGGGTGACATATCCCAACTCGCCGAGATTGGTGCGGATCCATTCACGCGGGGTGGAGTGGTGGAGATGCCGCAAAACAACCCTATAGCCGCGCTCACTCTTGAGTTGGTGTGTATGCATATGATCTTTGCCCTTATCAAGTGCGGCCAAAATGGCATTATATGATTCTAAATTAGCACAATGAACCCTTACCCCATTTCCGCCTGTGCATTTTGTGGTAAAGTTGGTAGCGCCCAAAGTACTGCTGAGCCTGTCCAAAATCGGCTGTAATGCAGTCACATCAGGTAGGAAAAGAGGTGGGATTTTGGCACTCTGAATTAGCTGCTTCTGGTGTTCTTGCTGAAGATGAGTTTGTTGTTGTTGTTGTTGCTGTTGCTGTTGCTGTAGGCGCAGGGCAGCAGCTGCATCTTGTGCTGGGTATCTGATCATCAATATAAGCTTCCCCAATGGCAGGATTGCCAGAGGAATTTTCCAGACAATCTGGTGCCACGCCCTCATAATGCGGATCAATTTCCATATTGGCCTGAGAATTATTAATTTTTTCTGAAGAAACTGCTGGAGTAGCTGAAGTTGTAGATTGGATTTTGGCTCTTTTGGCCCTATTAATTGGATTTGCAGGTATTTGAGATTTTTTGTAGTAGCTTTATTTAGTGGCCTGCGTTGCCTTACCCTGCAATTCATCCCTTAATAGAGCAGCACTAATGGATTTAGGGTGATTTAATTTAAGTTTTGGTTTAGCTTTATTAATTGTAGACGATTTAAGAGGCATTAAAATTTTCCTTTTTGTTAAATTATTACCTTTTTGTAATTTTATATCGCGTTTAACTTTTCTTGGCGTTGATGCCTGCAAAGGCAATGATTCAGAGGTCGGGGTAAGCGACAAAATCTGCGATTCATTTAATTCTTTATTATTATCTTGCGAAATTATTTGGCACTTTGATTTATCCGGACACGGACAGACGTCCACGCATCTAATTACTTGCTGGGCGATCCAAGTCTTAATTGACCTGCTAATCCCGACTTTCCAAGAATGCGCATCTGTCTACGAAACAGGTATACGCAGACAAGGATGCTTAAAATTTACAATTCAAATTAATACTAAGGAATATACAATATAAATTACATGCTAGACTAATAACTAGAATGTGATGGTGAAGGCGTGGGGGGTATGGGAATGGGCAGTTCCGGGTGTATGATTTGCTGGAGCCGAGTTGTCATATTCAGGATCCTGTGTATTGTGATGGTGTAGATGCGCATGCTCAGCCCAGTGTCCAGAATCCGACCTGTAGCAGCCGCCGAAGCGTGTTCAAGTCTTCCTCCAAACACCAGGCCATGCAGCACATTCGTTGGTATAGTGTTGGTCCATCCTTCTGTGAGTGTCTTGGCGAAGTTGGCCGAAGGCCAACTGGCCAAGGGTGGGTGGGCGTTGGTGTGGGTGCCACAGGATTGTATGGTGGCGGTGGTGGCAGTAGGGATGTGCAGCATCTAATTGCAGGTTCAGAATTGCCCTCCATCTGTGAGTTTCTTGGCGAAGTTGGCCGAAGGCCAACTGGCCAAGGGTGGGTGGGCGTAGGTGTGGGTGCCACTGGATTGTATAGTGGCAGTGTTGTCAGTAGTGATGCGCGGCAGGCAGCAATCTTTCAGGATTCAGAATTGCCCTCCATCTGTGAGTTTCTTGGCGGAGTTGGCCGAAGGCCAACTATTGTGAGGTAACGGGTTGGTGTGGGTGCCACAAGATTGTATGGTGGCAGTGATTGTGTTGTTACGTTTTTGGGTTCATCTGGGGTACCCAAGTCTTATTGGCTTCGTGCGTCCCCGTCGTGGGCGTTGTGTAGGGTTTTGCTGCAGCAGCAGCAAAACAATAGGTCCGCTAGCAGCAAGATCCTGATGAGATGGAAGCCTGTGATTCCGCATCGTCTGCGCAGAATCGTTTGGTGAAGTGGGCCTGGGTGTCATCTCGTGGCCGAGTAAAGGTGGAGATGTGGCTTCGGATGGAGTATATGAAGTAGCCAGATAGTGGGTATATGGGTACTCGTCATCCTTTTGTATGGGTCACCGGCCCAGATGGCGCAATATGAAAATAGACAGAAATTAGTAATAATCTAATAAATTATATTAACTTCATATTTTTTTTTTCCGCATTCCAAAAGTGTTTGGCATGTGGTGATTTGTTGGATTTTGTAGAGTCCAACAGTGGTTTCGTATGGCCAAAATTTGACCAAATCCATAAGATATGGAGTATTAACGGGGTTTGTGCTCGTCTGCACAGGAACCGTTTGGAGTCTTAATCGGCGATCCAGGAGCCATTTTTTATCATTTGAGGCGAGTTTGCGCATTTGAGTTGTACTGGTGCGGGTCGTCCTCCAGTTGTCATATTATTATCATATCCAACGTGGATGTTGTTCAGGAGAACTCCATTTGTGTATTTGTTATGCAGAATTTTATAAATTGCCAAAGAATTGTAGGTTTTTATCAAAATCATTAAATGGGAGCTCTAGTTTAAGCAGTGGAATTTTGTGTATTGCCGGAAAAGCTTTAGTTCGGCCTTGCGGCATATATTTAGGCCGAAATTTGTCAAGTCCAAATTTTTGATAGAATGTACACTTCCATGCCAAGATCCATGGAGGATGGGGATATGGCGTCAGTTAGGGGCCCCAGAGTTGTATTTTTCGGGTGGCTTACGTATCAGTGGGTGTGAATGTGTTTCATCCGTAAATGTTGTGTGGGCATATTCTTGTGTGTAATCAATTAATGGACAGTTTTTTGCGTGTGTGTGTGTATGAGATGGTGCCCACTGTGGTTTGGGGCGATCCGTTGATGTTGTTGTTTGTAGCTGGCCGAAGGCCAGCCATGTGAAGTGAAGACGATCATATTTGGTGGCTGCAATTGTGGCATCTGCTGGTCGTAGCTTCTGTATTTGTATGCCCCAGGTGGCTGGTGTGGATGTTGTTTCGCTGGTGGATTTTTGGTGTCGATGCTCCTTGTGGTATAGGGCGATTCGTTGTTATTGTTTGTTGTTGTTGCTGGCCGAGGCCAGCCAGGTGGAGCGAGGGCGATCATCATGTGATGGCTGCTTCTGTGGCTGCTGCTAGGACGCAACTTCTGCTGTTGTATGTTGTTGTTGTGTTGTGATTCTTCTTCTTGTTCACAAACGCCAGTGATTGGTACGGGCGCCTGGAAAAGAAAAGAGATTAATACAACTACAAATTTAATTGATACTTATATTGAAGGCTGGTGCTGCTGCGGTATGTGACTGCATGGCTGCTTCCTTCTTGTATTTTGTTGGCCGGGTTTCGCCTGTTGAGGTCTGGTGTTGTCCATAAATTTTTGTCTTCGATTTGTGCAAAATTTGCCAAATTCTTATTGTTTACATTTTGGCCGCTGGTGATGGCCGTTTTTAGTCTTGGCACATTTGACTCGTTACTCGTGATTTAAATGCGCGTGAGTGGCAACAAGTGCAAAAATATACACACGCAAGTGTGTCCAATGCAATTTGCCAAATTAATGGCCAATTGTTTGCGTGTGTGTGTGTATGGGATGATGCCCACTGAGGTATGGGGCGATCCGTTTGTTGTTGTTGTTGTTGCTGGCCAAAGGCCAGCCAGGTGAAGTGGAGACGATCATATTTGATGGCTGCAATTTTGGCATCTGCTGGTCGTAGCTTCTGTATTTGTATGCCCCAGGTGGCTGGTGTGGATGGTGTTCCGTTTGGTATAGGGCGATCCGTTGTTATTGTTTGTTGTTGTTGCTGGCCGAGGCCAGCCAGGTGGAGCGAGGGCGATCATCATGTGATGGCTGCTTCTGTGGCTGCTGCTGGACGCAACTTCTGCTGTTGTATGTTGTTGTTGTGTTGTGCTTCTTCTTCTTGTTCACAAACGCCAGTGGTTGGTACGGGCGCCTGGAAAAGAAAAGAGATTTAATACAACTACAGATTAAATTGATACTTATATTGAAGGCTGGTGCTGCTGCTGTATGTGACTGCATGGCTGCTTCCTTCTTGTATTTTATTGGCCGAGTTTCGCCTGTTGAGGTCGGGTGTTGTCCATAAATTTTATAATTTTATCTTCGATTTGTGCAAAATTTGCCAAATTTCCATTGTTTACATTTTGGCCGCTGGTGATGGCCATTTTTGGTCGTGGCGCATTTGACTCGTTACTCGTGTGCGATGCGCTTGAGTGGTGACAGGTGGCAAATATATACACGCACGTATATCCCAATGCAATTTGCCAAAATGAATGGCCAATTGTTTGCGTGTGTGTGTGTATGGGATGATGCCCACTGAGGTATGGGGCGATCCGTTTGATTGTTGTTGTTGTTGCTGGCCAAAGGCCAGCCAGGTGAAGTGGAGACGATCATATTTGATGGCTGCAATTGTGGCATCTGCTGGTCGTAGCTTCTGAATTTGTATGCCTCAGGTGGCTGGTGTGGATGGTGTTCCGTTTGGTATAGGGCGATCCGTTGTTATTGTTTGTTGTTGTTGCTGGCCGAGGCCAGCCAGGTGGAGCAAGGGCGATCATCATGTGATGGCTGCTTCTGTGGCTGCTGCTGGACGCAACTTCTGCTGTTGTATGTTGTTGTTGTGTTGTGCTTCTTCTTCTTGTTCACAAACGCCAGTGGTTGGTACGGGCGCCTGGAAAAGAAAAGAGATTAATACAGCTACAAATTAAATTGATACTTATTCAGAAGGCTGGTGCTGCTGCGGTATGTGACTGCATGGCTGCTTCCTTCTTGTATTTTATTGGCCGAGTTTCGCCTGTTGGGTTCGGGTGTTGTCCATAATTTTATCTTCGATTTGTGCAAAATTTGCCAAATTTCTCATTGTTTACATTTTGGCCGCTGGTGATGGCCATTTTTGGTCTTGGCACATTTGACTCGTTACTCGTGAGTAAATGCACGTGAGTGGCAACAAGTGCAAAATATGCAAAATAATTACACGCACGTATATCCCAATGTAATTGTGCCAAAATTAATGGCCAATTATTTGCGTGTGTTTGCGTGTGTGAGTGTGCGTATGTGTGGAAGAGGCAAATGGGAAGAGGGAAATTTTCTCTCCCGCCAAGATCACTTTGGAGACTTTGGAGACTTATGTCTGTGTGTGTGTGTTGAGAGAGGGAAATTTTCTCCGCCATATTGGTTGTGAGAGAATGCACTAATACCACTGCACTTTTCACTGTATATTGCACTTTACACATGTCGATTTGCTGGTGTGTGTGTATGTATGTGTGGGAGTCTCAGGGGTGCTCCGCTGGCCCACTTTAATTATGGTGATGATTTTGCCAATTTTGGCCTCCAAAATAGCTCCAAATCCAGGTCCATGGCCAGGGCAGGGGCTGTAGAATGTGCTGGGGCACCTTGCAACACAATTCGGTGATATTTTAACGCCTTCTAGGGTGCTATGCAGGCGATATAATGGCAACGGCGGCCAATTATATATATGTGGACAAACACAAAACGATCGCTTGTCCATAAATTACACATATAACACAAAAACAGAGAATGCATACATAAAACTTGAGACTGAGTTTTATGTAGCAGCACATGTTAAAATTCATTTATTTGCCAGTCATAGAGAGAGGCAAAGCCGCGTGTGCTTTTTGGTTATGGCACTCGCGTATACGTATACTATGGTACGATTGATAGTAATTTTTAAAAAAATAATTTATTTAGGGCAGGTGGTTGTTTGATTTTTGATCACATGCAGGCGATATAGCAGAACTGTTAAAGAGACCGCTGTCAAAGAATTTACTAAAACTAAATGCAGACATAAATACTAAGCACATTTTTGCCCCATAGAAACCACAGGCCTTACTTGGGCGGTCTTTAATAGGCGTATAGCGAATCGCAATCTATGGACAATTCTAAGACCTCGCTGGTCTAAATAAAAACTTAGCCGCCGCATTTCAACCTTTAGGTTTTAAATAACACAGGTGAAAAAAATGACCAACATTGTGTTGTCCAGCCTTGCTGGTATATAAATATGATAAAGTTATCTGCCCAGATTCCAAAACTGGCTTCGGTTTAGCTCCATCGGTTGTTGGTCGCAAGATTTGGCGGAAAAACAAATTTAATGCTCTTTTTTCTTAATATTGGCCCTACTTGGCATTAATTTCTGAACTTGTGGAGTCTATACGACAGATTACATATCAATGGAGAATAATTATAGCCAAAAGAGTCAGAATTGGACTTTTAAGTCGGACAATTCACACGATTTATAGTAATATTTTTAAAACAAATAATTTACTTTAGGCCAGTATGGTTGTTTGATTTGTATTTTAACATCACTTACCATATGGCCAAATTTGTTATCTAATTATGTAAATTTTGTTGCATTTATATGAGCTCATTTGGCCAAGTTTTGGCCAGTTTAAGCTAAATAAAATTTTTCAAATTTATGGGAGGACAACTAGATTTATACACAAATTTTTTATAGGAAATATAAAAAGGCTACTTGATTTCCCATTAGTTATTTAGGTCTGGTTTAGTTTTATCTAAATTCTATTTTGAACCAAGTAGCCTTTTAACAGTTCCTATACAAATTTTGTGTATTAATCTAGTTATCCTCCCATAAATTTTAATATTTGCTTTGGGCTTAAACAGGCCAAAACTTGGCCAAAAAGCTGATTTAATGCAAAAAAATTTACATAATTAGAGAAAAAGTTCGGCTATATGCTAAGGATGTTCAAATACAAATCAAACAACCACACTGGCCTAAAGTAAATTATTTGTTTTAAAATATTACTATAAATCGTGAATAGTCTGGTTTTTTAGGTCCAATTCTGACCCTATCGGCATAATTATTTTCCATTGATATGTAATCTGTCGTATAGACTACAAATTCAGATATTAATGCCAAGTAGGGCCAATATTAAGAAAAAAGAGCATTAAATTTGTTTTTCCGCCAAATCTTGCGACCAACAACCGATGGTGCTAAACCGAAGCCAGTTTTGGAATATGGGCAGATAACTTTATCATATTTATATACCAGCAAGGCTGGATAACACAATGTTGGTCATTTTTTTGACCTGTGTTATTTATAAACCTAAAGGTTGGAATGCGGCGGCTAAGTTTTTATTTTAGACCTATGGTTTCTTGGGCCAAATGTTCTTAGAAATTGTCCATAGATTGCGATTCTGCTATACGCCTATTCAAAAAATAAATCGACCCGCCCTAATGTACATATTAACTGTGCCGAAGCAGCCAAGGTTCATTATTGTGTTTTTTTAACGCGGCGTGCATGTTCTTGCAAGTCCCATGGTTCGTTCAGTTAACGTCACAATAGTGTTGCTGATTTGGCTATCAAAAATAGCTTTTAATTTTGCGCATGTAAAAATCTACTTTATCAAGCCAACTTGATATTACATACCAACATGCGTTCGACTGTAGAGAAAACAGTGTTGCAAGTTTTGCTTAATAAAGTAGATTTTGTTTGTTTACAGCAGGGTTGACCATAGCCCGCTTATGACAGAGCAGACACCAATACATATGAGGAAAAACATGTGTTAAAGAACAACAACCACATGAAAGAGTTGGAAAGAAACCGGTTATTAACGGGTGCTGTGTGTGCGCTCGTCTGTGTGTCTATAGCTGCGCGCAATGCAACAACAATTGAGTAGTTAGAGCACTAGTTTAGTTTGGGCACCCCTGGTTTACAGTAAATACTATTTTTATTAAAATAATTATGTTTCTCATTATTATTCTTATCCTAGTGCTTACAAATATGGAAAACATTTTAAAAAAAGTTAACTGTAAGGAGTTACTTGAAGTTTTCATTGGTGAGAAAAAATTGCAAATTTAATTTTTAAGTTATATAATACAATTTACAGCATGCAAAAAATTATAAAAAATTCTTGGGCACTAAGTGTGACTTTTTATAATATTGTGATGTATTAGTAAAAAAAGCTCAAATAATTACAACTATAGTTGATTTAGCTTTTTTATTTAAATCGCCAATTTATATTTTTCAATATACGTATATGTTTTTTTCTTCTATTATTTTTAGTATTATTTATTAAATATATACAAAATTTTATATTTATTTTATTATAGCCCATGGTATAGACGAAGATTCTGTATTGCTCCTTACAAGCGCACACTTAACGGAAATTGTGCCGAAGCATTTGTATGGGACACAATATCAAATTGTTGATGAACAAGATAATATAAAAAAAAAAGTTTCTTTTCACATTTATAATATTATATATATCATACAGGAAAATTCAGTCCCAAGCTGGCAAACTAATATAGAGGTAAGAATATTTAAGACTACTGTTTGTCAATTGTTTTTACAATTTTTATTATTTTAGATAAGTGCGTCTTTAATTTTAAATGAATCTGTTTTGTTTAAAGGAATACAAAACTTCTATCGCATGAACAAATGCCTGGAGCAACGTCACCGTAAATCTATATGTGGCATTATATGCGATTTTTTTTATCCACAACAATATAGATTAAACCCCAAGAAATTTCAGACTATTGCTACTGAGATTGTGAGCTTATTTCCACAGAATTAAGGTAAGTCGACCACACAATTTTATTCGTACAGCTCTAGTAGTCAAACAGTTAGTTAAAACAAATAAGTTTTGTGCAACGAAAGCTATTTATAGATGAATGTTTCATAAAAAAAATTAATTTACATTTTTCTGCAGGAAACCTACTATCTTCGGTTAAAAACAAAAAAGCAGGAGGCCTTCTTTATAGCAAATACAGAAACTCTGTCGCTAAAACTCGTGCATCACTTGAAGCATCGTTCAATATATACATTCAGACGGCGATGATAATACATGTCTTGAAAATACAAACGAAGGTATGTGTAAATATTACTTTTTTGTTATATCCGGAAAAAGACTCTATTAGGACTCTATTAGTACAAGGTCTGTAGAAAAAGTATCGCGAATTTTCTCGGTCTGCGACGACCCAAATTTGCTCTAGAAGGTCAAAATTTAGCTAAGACCACTTTTATCCAGATAATAATTTTACAAACTTTTTCGGAATGTAGTCTTACATTTTAAGCTAAATCTCGATTTAGAAACGACAGATAAAATCAAGTAGTGATCAAAAATTGTTGCTTGGACCTCCCGAAAAGGTATAAAAATTCAATCTTCTAAATTACACCAGAAAAATTGTGTATTAAATTGGTTATATTTATTTTTAGTAAACTAGTGCTATAAATTGCGCGATGATTTCCGTTAAAACAACATCATACCTAGTTAAATAACACAACTTCACTTTTAACCAAGCATATTAAGTTATATTCAAAATCCATCTAAGCAATTAAAAGTAATGTTAATAAATTTATTTAATGCTGTTCTTTATAAATTTTAGAAAATGTGGAAAAGGGAATTCAAAAATCAATATTTTGGCTCCAGTGTAACTGCGAAGACGAAGTCAATCTCGATGAAGTTTTAAGTCATTGGAATTTGATAGCCAATTGGACTTAATTCTAAGTGATTGGCCCATGATAAGGCAATCATTTGGCTCAAAATTGGTAATCAATCCAAAAGTCACGTTGATCACAATGGATAATTAATATTTTTGCAGATAAATCAAGACTTTGCGCAACGATTTCAGAAAAGAAGATCTGCTTCTAAATAAGTTTGGCCACTTTAAAGAGCTTGTGATCCCACTTGCCCATAAGAGGGTAAGGGAAGAATTCAGTCTGAAATTGCTCAAGAACTTTGAAGGAGCTGAAGAAGGTAAAGTTTTTGAATTTACCTAAATTATGTAAAATTCTTAAAATCTTTCAGAAGTTGTTAATCTAGCAATATTTTTATTGCTCCATGGAATAATGGCTCCAACGGGTAGGCGTAGCGTAAATCGCGGAACTGGAAAAAATTGATAACAAAAAATTACCATTGCTGACTCCCGTATCTCATTTTTTATCAAATTTCCAACATTGGGAGAGCTCCAAACATTTGACAAAAATAAGATAGAGTTACTTTATGAACAAAAAGCTACCTTACAGCCCTTTATTTGTGGCATTGGCCCAACAGACATTGAGTGTAAGGAGTTTTTTGTTTATTTTGCAGATATTTTTTATAAATATAATGACATATTAAGTGTTGTGGATGGATGCTTCAAAATTTTCAATGTTTTGGACTTAACATATCCAGAGGATTGTAAACTCGTTTGGCTATTTATCCAAAAATATTTTTATGATTTGGAAATCAAAAATGGAGATATCAATTCAAAAGTAATTTCTTTTATAAATGACTTGAAAATTCTTGATACCAAATTGTAAGCTGTCTTCCACTGCACTTTAAGTTATAATCGTTTAATTTCAGCCAATATGGAAAAAATAATTTCTTGTAAGTTTTGTAAGTTACATTTTGAAAACATTAAGATATTTTTCACACATATAAATGCAAGCCATAAATATGACTTAAACTCGTTTGCTTGCGGATATTCTATGTGTCATCAGAACTTTTCTACAGTTGACAGTTTAAGAAAGCATATGAAGAAAGAAGAACAAATAATTTTAAAAAATGGGGTGGAAAATAATATTGTTAAACAGAGAACGGAAAATTTAAACCTGAGTTCAATAATGATCAATTAGGTTACTTGCCTAATACTGAAAATAAGATTTATTTAAATAGTTTTGAAAAATCAGCTTTGAAAATGTCATTAAAAACTTATGGAGAAATAAACTTACCAAGGAAGAAAGCAAATGAATTGCAAAATAATATTTCCAATTTCTTAACATTTCCAATTAAAAATGAATTAAAAATTTTTTTTTAGCAAACTTAAGAACTGGGAACCCAAATGCTGAATCAATTGAAAATATAATAAAGTTTTGTGAGAACCCCTTTTAAAAAATTAATTCAGAGTACCTTCTTATTAAATATCTTACAGATATTGATTTGTGGCAACCACCAGACGTTATTACAATTGATAATTCAATAAAACCAATACGGAAAAAACATAAACTTAGCCTTAATGCAAAACAAGCTAAAGGAGTTATATTTCCTATTAAATTTTATTTAAACGAGAAGGCAAAGCTAACTTCGACTGTGCCGAAGTTTTAATACACTTGAAAAACTTTACTCCAACTGATTCAACTGGAAAAATATATATAAGATATAGATATCAGATATTTTAAAATTTTTTTTAAATCATTGATCATAAAAAATTTAATAACAATAAAAAAATTTTTCTTAGTAAAACACATTTTCCGACCGATCGTTCCTATGGCATTTATGTGCTATAGTCATTGATTTTGATAAATTTTTTCAGACTTGTATGGAAACATATAAAACAAATATATGCTACGACTGGAGACGGTACGATAAGAAAAAAAAAAATTTGTTCTCACTAGAAGTAGTTTTTTGACCGACCGTTTATATGGCAGCTATATGCTATAGTCATCCGATTTTGATAAATTTTTTCAGAATTGTGTGGAAACATATAAAACAAATATATACTACGATTCGAGACGCTACGATGGAAATCAAAAGTTTTTCTCACAAAGACTTATTTTTCAACCGATCGTTCCTATAGCAGCTATATGCTATAGTGATCCGATTTTGATACATTTTTCAGAATTATTTGGAAGCATATAAAACTAACATATACCAAGATTAGTGACGTTACGATGGAAAACAAAAAGTTTTTCTAACTAGAATTAGTTCTTAGACCGATCTTTCCTATGGCAGCTATATGATATAGTCATCCGATCCTGCCGGTTCCGACATAATAGTTGCGTGCAGTAAAAGAAGACTCTGTGCAAAATTTCAGCTGGATAGCTTTAAAACTGAGGGACAGTTGTAGTAATGACAGACAGACGGACAGACAGACGGACAGACGGACAGACGGACGGACGGACAGACGGAAATGAACTCGGCGCGTCGTCCTGATCAAGAATATATATAGTTTATGTGGTCGGAAATGAATATTTCTATGCGTTACAAACTTCTGGGCAAAATTAATATACACTCCAAGTGTATAAAAGTTTTTTGGGCTGCCAAATGTCTATAATAAGTTCCTATCAAATTTCAACAATCTAAAAGAGAAACAAACCTTGAACAATTTTGGAAATGGTGATATTTGGAAACTCAGAATGTTAACAGATAAGCAAGATTCATTACGTCTTCCCATATTTTTGTATTTTGACGATATCGAAACTAAAAACCCTTTAGAAAATCACATTTTGCCTATCCTAGCTGCATATATTTCACTGCCGACAGCTCCACTAACTTGTCGAGAAATATTTATAGCTGCCTTGTTTGAGTCTAAGGATGTTAAGGAATTTGGAAATAACCGGGTTTTTTACAAGCTAATTAATTTGATAAACGATCTTAGTGACAATGGGATAGTCATAACCACCAAACAAGGAAATGTTCGATTATATTTTAGCTTGGGTTTGATAATTGGGGATAATTTGGCTTTAAACTATGTACTTGGTTTCGCTAGATCTTTTTCCAGCAATTTCTTTTGCAGATTTTGCAAAATATCTAAGGAAGACTCTCATTGTTCCTGTGTAGTAAATCCAACACATTTGAGAACTAAAGCTAACTACTTAGAAGATTGTCTGGAATCGAACGTTACAGTTACTGGCGTGAGAGAATTCCATTTTTAATAAAGTTCACAATTACTCCGTTTTAAAAATTATGCCGCAGATATATTACACGATGTTTTCGAAGGCATTCTGAACTATGATATTTCCCACATTATTCTTCATTTTATAAAAGAAAAGGTGTTTGATTTGTAATTCCTTAATACACGCAAGCAAAATTTCCAGAATGGTGAAACAAAAATAGGAAATTTATCTTCAAAAATTAATCTTTTAAATCTATAAAACTTTAAATTAAAAGATGTCCGCTCGTTGAAATGATAACCTTCGTTCATTATTTTCCTCTTATGATTGGTGATAAGATTCCACAAGACAACAAAGTGTGGCATTTTTCATTAATTTATCAGAGCTTTTGGACTTACTTTTCCTTTTTCAATATACAAGGCAAGACATTATTAACTTAGAAAGTCATATATTTAATCACAACAAGCAATACTAGAATTATTTGATGATATCCCCTAAACGAAACACCACTTTCTAAACCTATTCTCAAATTGTTAAAATGTCGGGCCTCTACGTCATCTTTGGACTTTTCCATTTGAGTCAAAGCATAAAGAAATAAAAGCCTATTGTAAGAATATAAATAGTAGGGTTAATTTATCATACTCATTGGCTGTAAGTTCATTTTCACCAACAAAATACTAAACTATTCTAAAATTAAATTAAAATTTGTAAGGCGTCATGTCTCTTTGAAAATTCAACGTACTTTGAGCAATTTAAATTAAGTTTTCCTGAAAAAGACTTTTCCTTAGCAAAATGCTATTTATATGTAAAGCAAGTTTGGTTATTGTTTTAAACGTGGATACATTATTTTTTTCTCCGACCCTCAGTTTATATCTTTGGTTATCAAAGAAATAATATCGAATGATGAAAATGTATTTTGTTTTGCCAAGAAATGGAAACTGAATATTGTAAGCACTAATAGTTACGTAGTGAAAAGTTATGGTAATTTTTAAATTAGATCTAAGTAATGTAAATAATCCCCCTATTCATACTCATAAAATTAACTCGGTCATTTTTGTTAAGCCTTAAGTTAATATAATAAATAAAATATGTAATAAAAAATTCAAAAATATATTTGAAAAATGGACTACTTTTTTAAGACCAAAGATTACCTAAATTTTTAGGTATTTATGAACAAATTTTTAGGTGCTTTACGGCCTAATTATTAAGGCTATCATGGACTATTTTGAAGGCAACTATTACCTAAAATAATAGCCTACATTTTAGGCTACAAATTTCGTAAGATTTTAGGCATTTATGAACAAATTTTTAGGTGCTTTATGGCCTAATTATTAAGTCTATCATGGACTATTTTGATGGCAACTATTACCTAAAATAATAGCCTAAATTTTAGGCTACAAATTTCCTAAAATTTTAGGTAATTATGAACAAATTTTAGGTGCTTTATGGCCTAATTATTAAGGCTATCATGGACTATTTTGATGGCAATTATTACCTAAAATGATAGACTACATTTTAGGCTACCTATTTTCTAAATATATAGACTAATTTTTGGGTCACATATTACCTAAAACACACAAAAAAAAATTAAGGCAATGGATTTCCTAAATTCAATTCCAATATTCCTTGGACGTTATTTTAGGTCATATTCCTTAAAATTTTAGGTAATATTGGGCCATTCTAGGCAATGTTTTTTTCTGGGTGTGGCTTCAAAATGGGTTTGTGAACACATTATAGAAAATAATTAGACATTTGATTTCTCGGTGGTGGAATTTCCGCCCACAGGCAAGAATAATGGTGGGCGTATTTCGGTTCAGTGACAATGGCTATTTGTGAGCCGGTCTGAATAAAATTCGTTTTGTAAGCTCTAGGGTCAGAATAAATGGAAACACGTGTTTTTTATTTCGGGAAGTTCACTGCAAAGGCCGGAATATGGGTGCGGGGTGGGTTTTTAGCCGATATGTATTAAATTTGGTTTGAAAGCTCTATGGGTCAATTAAATAGGATAAAGTTTTTAGCTTTGCGCATACTCACCCTCAAGGTCGGATAATAAGCCAACTAGGAGGAAAATAATTTTCCTCATTTCTGATAGTTCGGAAAATGGGGGGGCGGGGGTGGGATTATTACCAAACGTTTTTTTCATCAATTTGGCGGCTATACTGATGGTGGCGAAGCGAAGCGCCGGGTTATATGCTATCTCTCTATATATAAAAGAGTTTGTCCTGACTGATTCACTGATTGGCAATCAACGTAGAGCCTAAACGGTAAGACATAGAAAGCTGAAATTTTCACAGAAGTTTCCATATGAGTTGAAAGTGAGCACTAAGGCGGAGTTTTTGGAAAATTCCACCTCTAAGGGGTGGAAAACTCCGGAAAATCAACTATGGGGAAAATTTTGTTTTTTCATCCGATTGACTTGAAATTTGGTTTGTAAGTAAAGTAAGCGAAATAATTGGACACTTGTTTCCCAGATTTCGGAAAATCCGCCCACAAGGAAAATGGCCGGAAAATTCTTCATGGAAAAAACTATTTTTCATCCGATTGACTTCAAACTCGGTTTGTGAGGATGGTAAGCAGAATAATTAGACTTGAGATTTTCCGATGATGGAAAATCTGCCCGAAAAGTCGGGAAATTCCCGGAAAATTCCATATGGAAAAAACTATTTTTCATCCGTTTGGCTTCAAACTCGGTTTGTAAGGGTAGTATGCTAAGTAATTGGACATGAGATTTTCAAATGTTGGAAAATCCGCCCACAAAAGAAAAATACCCGGAAAATTCTATATGAAAAACTATTTTTGATCCGATTGACTTCAAACTCGGTTTGTAAGGATAGTATGCAAAATAATTAGACATAAGATTTTCCGATGTTGGAAAATGCGCCCGAAAAGTCGGGAAATTCCCGGAAAATTCCATATGGAAAAAACGGTTTTTCATCCGATTGGCTTCAAATTCGGTTTGTAAGGATAGTATGCTAAATAATTTGATATGTGATTTTTTGATTGTGGAAAATCCACCCACAAGGAAAATAGCCGGAAAATTCTTCATGGAAAAACTATTTTTCATCCGATTGACTCAAACTCGGTTTGTGGGGATGGTAAGCAAAATAATTAGACATAAGATTTTCCGATGTTGGAAAATGCGCCCGAAAAGTCGGGAAATTCGGGAAAATTCTATATGGAAAAAAACTATTTTTCATCCGTTTGGCTTCAAACTCGGTTTGTAAGGGTAGTTTGCTAAATAATTAGGCATGTGATTTTTTGTTAGTGGAAAATCCACCCACAAGGAAAATGGCCGGAAAATTCTATATGGAAAACACTATTTTTCATCCGATCTACTGTAAACTCGGTTTGTAAGGATAGTATGCTAAAGAATTGGACATGAGATTTTTCGATGTTGGAAAATCCGCACACAAGGAAAATGGCCTGAAAATTATTCTTGGAAAAAACTATTTTTCATCCGATTGACTTCAAACTCGGTTTGTGAGGATGGTAAGCAGAATAATTAGACCTGAGATTTTCCGATGATGGAAAATCTGCCCGAAAAGTCGGGAAATTCCCGGAAAATTCCATATGGAAAAAAACTATTTTCATCCGTTTGGCTTCAAACTCGGTTTGTAAGGATACTATGCTAAGTATTGGACATGAGATTTTCAAATGTTGGAAAATCCGCCCACAAAGAAAATACCCGGAAAATTCTATATGAAAAACTATTTTTGATCCGATTGACCTCCAAACTCGGTTTGTAAGGATAGTACTCGGTTTGTAAGGATAGTATGCAAAATAATTAGACTTGAGATTTTCCAATGTTGGAAAATCCGCACGAAAAGTCGGAAAATTCATATGGTAAAACCTATTTTTAATCCGATTGGCTTCAAAATCGGTTTGTAAGGGTAGTATGCTAAGTAATTGGACATGAGATTCAAATGTTGGAAAGTCCGCCCACAAAGAAAATACCCGGAAAATTCTACTATGAAAAACTATTTTTGATCCGATTGACTTCAAACTCGGTTTGTAAGGATAGTATGCAAAATAATTAGACATAAGATTTTCTGATTTTGGAAAAATCCACCCGAAAAGTCGGGAAATTCCCGGAAAATTCAATATGGAAAAAAACTATTTTTCATCCGTTTGGCTTCAAACTCGGTTTGTAAGGGTAGTTTGCTAAATAATTAGACATGTGATTTTTGGATTGTGGAAATTCCACCCACAAGGAAAATGGCCGGAATTCTATATGGAAAACACTATTTTTCATCCGATTGACTTCAAACTCGGTTTGTATGGATAGTATGCCAAATAATAAGACTTGAAATTTTCCGATGTCGGAAAATCTATCCACAAGGAAGATGCCTGGAATATTCTCTAGAAAAACAATTTTGCATCCTATTGACTTCAAACTCGGTTTGTAAGGATGGTACGCAAAATAATGAGTAATCAGATTTTTTTTTATGTGTTGATCATATGACAAGGAAAATGACCGGAAAAATTAAAATGAAGAAAACTATTTTTCTTTCAATCGATCTTAAACTCGGTTCGTAATTATTCTTATAGCCAATTTATTTAAAATGTTATACAAATAGACATATATTTTCTTTAGCTAAAATGTTATACAAATAGACATATATTTTCTTTAGCTTTCTGATAATGTGTGTTTAAAACAGCATATTTCTGCGATTAATTACAACACTTAAGCTGTAGCTTTAATTTGAGATAAAATAGTACAATAGAACGCAATTTCATTATTTTTCGATTTATAATTCTGTATTGGCTGAAAATAATAAATAAATAGAGCGTAAGTTAAAGTGTGCTCTGCCCAACTTCGATTTACCCGTTACTCAGTGAATGGTTTATTTCAAAATATATTATTTAATCGCATAATGCTCATCGTTATTATTTGATTTGATTATAACTCGTTCCAGTTCATCTAATCGTAAAACAGAGTATAGCGTATCGATCAGTAATAAAGATTTAAATATATGTCTAGAGGTTCGAAAAATCTATCTTGAAAATTGTAGGAAATATGGAGATTTCATAATTAAAAGCTGATTTTAAAAATATACATTTGTTTATACAAAAATTCTCTCTAAAAACAAAATTAAATCAAAGGGTTGGTTTCGACTTTCCTGGTATGATCATCAAATCTAATCTGTTTAGATATATAAGGAGTTCTTAACTAAAAATGTTCACCTCACCGTGTTATTGCATCGTGGGTTTGTGTGAGCGTGTGAGTGTGTGTGCCTTAAGCTAGAGATGGAGCACAGAGAGAGAGAACGAGCTTAATCTCTTCCGATCGATCAGTGTAAAATGAACTTCGCTTCGGTTGGAAGTTCGGCCGCAGCCTTCTAAGGTTTGACCCCCTAACTCCGATCCTCTTACATATGGTCAATCCTTTGGTGGGGATCAGTGGGGGGTTGCAGGCACTGTTCCAGCAGCAAAAAAAATCAGCAGCTACAACTCCAAACGCAGCAGCTCCAGTTGCAACAACAACAACTACAACAACAAGATCCCCACGATTTAATTTAAAAAAAATACAAAATCTCCACAACAACAACAGCAGTCCCTACAAACAAACAAATACAACAGTTGAAGCAGCAGCTCCAAGTGCTTAAAGGACAAGTACATGTACTACAGGGACAGATGCAAATGTTGTTGCCTCAACAGCAGTCCCAAATGCCGCAAATCCGATGACTTTCCAGGCAACAAGCGTGGTGCCATTGCATCAACAAATACAACAACTACAACAATTACAACAACTACAGCAACAAATGATACATCCTAATGTCCAGAGCAGCAACCCCAACATTCTCTACAGTCACCCCAACAACAGCAGCCAAAACAATATCTCACCAGCCACAACAAACACCATCCCAGCAGTTACCACAACAATTTTAACAACATAATTATGGTTTATTTTTTAAATGCAAAATAATAAATAAAAACAAAACATAAAACAAATTATTTAAATACATTTTTCCTTATTTGGGTGTTACAGGTATGGTTTCACTGTAGTGCGTCTATGCATGCGTAAGTATGTATGTATGGTTTGCTTAATATGGATGTACAGGGTGAGGCAAAGTTGAGAGAACTCTCTTTTCAGCTAATAACTCATCAGTATGTAGCCAATGCACTATAGGGAAATATTTCGTTTTTTTTGGTAGAAAGTCCATTTTTAAAGTGTCCAAGTCCACAAATTTTGTTTGCCATTAGTTTATAAATTCATCAGTCCACAATGTTGCATACCAGAAATGTTAAAAGACTGCAGCCCTGGTTATATAACAGCTAGTTAGCTAACATTTGTTCATCGATTGACAGCTGGATGTAAAAATGCATAATCTATGCGATTTAGAATTGTTAAATAGTAAGAAAAACACTCAGCTTTTGGTCAAATATTTTTGTTGGAATCTGATCATTGTGGTTTGTAGTACTGTGTCTGTGCCTTTGGTCTGTAGATATAAACTGTGTTGTCATAGTTGTCGATGGTATTCGTGAGGCATCTCACGATATGAAATTTTTAAAGAAGATTTAACTTCACGAAGGCCTGAAAAATTGTTAGCATTTGTTAGATCTGAGACTTTTTTACCTTGTAGAGTCATCAATTCTGCGTCCGATGCACTTTATCTCAATGTGCATTTATTTGAACTTTTTGCGAAATTTAATTTTTTATAACATAACCTCAATTTGATCAATGCTGACTTGTTTGCTATTTGGATAAAAGCGACTGGCCGAACTGACAAAATTGTGTTATTTCTTTATTGCTTCATAGGAGGGTTAAACCAAAGGACCTTCAGACTCATCGAAAGATATTCAAAAGAAAAAAACCAGGATGTTTTAAGTAAATTTGGAGGCAAATGGCAGAAGTTAACGAAAAACTGAATCTTATTAAGCTAAAATATGCTGACTGGATTAAGGGAAATACATTTGCACAACAGACAAAATTCCATAAGTCCAGTTGATCGTCCTGGTATGTCATTTTTGCTTAAGAGCATTAAGAGGTCGGAGGAAACAAGCTTCCAAGCTTTCTTTGTATCTGAGGTGAATAGTGTGAGGTTATTGATATTTGCTCGTAAAAGGAGTGGCAACGCTAACCTTGCTGCAGTTCTAAGGATTCTATATATGTATATGTTCGCAAAAGGCGAAAATGATAAGGAAATACAAAGCCCGTTCGCGTATGCCTTGACATTAATACTGGATAATGATCTTCCAAAAGAACAAAAACTGTGATATTTATCCGATATATATGGAAGTGGCGGAAAGGATTAGCCATTGAAGACCATCAGACATCCTTGTTTCTGATGCAAAAGCAAAAGTCAGTCTGCAGAACCTTCTGAACCATACTGCATCTCGGCTTGTTGAGTTTGCAAATGATGTTAAGCAGGCTCAGGGGCACAAATCATACTGGAGTATAATGAGAATTTCAAAGATAAATAAAATCTACTCATTTTTTTCTTCAGCAGGAAACCCATTTTTCACTAATATCGCTGTTGAAAAATATGTTTCTGATTTTACGGCAATAATTGCTGTTTTATATGATAAATTCAATTTAAAATAAATTAACAAATATTTTAAAATTAATGTTTTTTAACGGCGTAAATAATGCTTCCAGGGTTAAGGAGCCAGCTGACCTTTTGCATCACCTTTTAAATGACATTCTATTAATACATTAACGTACATTTGCCCAATAATGTATGCTATGTTTTCTTAAAACCCATTTTTATAAATATGGCCAGTGCTGCCACGCCCATTTTTTATAAAAATTTAGCCCAATGGTATGGTTAACCTAATGCAAAAACCGGATCCAAAAATCTCGCTTACTTTTTGGGTTTTAATTAATGCCACAGTATTGAAATATTTCCTATAGTGCACTGGCTGCACATCTGTGTGTGTGTGTGCTTACGCCCGACGGATGGATGAGATGCGGCTGCTATGTGTGTGCAGGCTGCAGCCTGCTCCTATTGTGCCCACATTCCTTTGTGGGTGCACACAAACCATTCGTCACCTGCATGGAGAAGGAAGTTTCAATTAATACTGGCAGAATTCAATTTTTTGCCGACCCTACACAAACACATACACACTCACCTGCTATTAATTGGTGGCCCACACTTATTGGCCGCCCATTGACTCGGCCTCCCTGCGCTATTACGAGAGGATGGCCATAATTCTGCCCCAGCTGCTCCTGAAAATAGATTTAATTTATTTAGTTTATTTTCAATGTTTTAATTCACTCTTGTACAACTTACATGTTTTTGTTTTGTATAATTGTCACACATGCGGCTGCAGCATTGCCAGCATTAATTTGGCAAACAGCTGTTGCCCGCCAGATAGCTATACATTTTTCTAATCTACTACTCACCCACCTACAGTGGTGCAATGTTTACTATTCGCAAGGTCAATTTCAATAGTTGTCTTTTGATTAAGAATAGGAGTTTTAAACAAACATTGTTATTACTAATATTCATGCAAGTGCATATCATATGCGTATAAATGGATACCATCTCTGATGATGATCTGCCTACATCAGGGTTTCTTGCTTGACGGATCATTTCCTGCTGTTCTGGGTGCCTCTGGGGGCAAAAAAAACTCTTCCTTGCGGATGAAATGGAACAACCTGAAACACTTGTATAGACAGACCAATACATAATCTTTCATTTTCACGAAGTTCCATCTAAGCGTAATTAAAAAGGATATGAGCTTTATTTGCTGGTAATAAAAACTTGATAGAATATTTATTATCCTTAAAAATGAGATTTCATGGTTTAGCGTGAAGGTGGTTTGTCGGGTGGAGGTTTCTCGTGATGGATATATCTAGTTAAGTTATAAACTATTATGATCCTACATCGGGGTTTCTTGCTTGACAGATCATTTCCTGCTGTTCCTGTGTGCTTACTCTAGGGGCAAATAAAAACTCTTCCTTGTGGATGAAATGGAGTGAACAACCTGAAACACTTGTATAGACAGACCAATACATAATCTTTCAAAATTTTCACGAAGTTCCATCTAAGCGTATTAAAAAGGATATTGAAAAACTTTTGCTATTAATAAACACTCGATAGAATATTTATTAATATGGTAAAACTGTGTTTATATCAAAATCGCCATCAGAGCCAATAAGCACGCCTCTTATAACTGCTCTGCCATTATAGAACAAACAAACATGTAGATCTTTTGCTGCTGTTCCTGGGTGCTTACTCTTGGGGCAAATAAAAACTCTTCCTTGCGTATGAAATGGAGTGAACAACCTGAAACACTTGTATAGACAGACCAATACATAATCTTTCAAAATTTTCACGAAGTTCCATCTAAGCGTAATTAAAAAGGATATGAGCTTTATTTTCTGATAATAAAAACTTGATAGAATATTTATTATAGTAAAACTGCAGTGTAAGAATGTATTTTGGGTGTTTAATGATTACAAGATCTAATACATGGAGGCTCTTTGCTTAAAAATGAGATTTCATGGTTTAGCGTGAGGGTGGTTTGTCGGGTGGAAGTTCTCGTGATGGATATATCTAGTTAAGTTGTAAACTATTATGATCCTACATCGGGGTTTCTTGCTTGACAGATCATTTCCTGCTGTTCCTGTGTGCTTACTCTAGGGGCAAATAAAAACTCTTCCTTGCGGATGAAATGCAGTGAACAACCTGAAACACTTATACAGACAGACCAATACATAATCTTTCAAAATTTTCACGAAGTTCCATCTAAGCGTAATTAAAAAGGATATGAGCTTCATTTGCTGGTAATAATAACTTGATAGAATATTTCTTATAATAAAACTGTATCATATAAAATCATGTACATCAGAGCCAATAAGTACGCCTCTCATAACTACTCTGCCATTATAGAGCAAAAATATGTAGATCATTTCCTGCTGTTCCTGTGTGCTTACTCTAGGGGCAAATAAAAACTCTTCCTTGTGGATGAAATGGAGTGAACAACCTGAAACACTTGTATAGACAGACCAATACATAATCTTTCAAAATTTTCACGAAGTTCCATCTAAGCGTATTAAAAAGGATATGAGCTTTATTTGCTGGTAATAAAAACACGATAGAATATTTATTATGGTAAAACTGTAGTATATCAAAATCATATACATCAGAGCCAATAAGCACGCCTCTTATAACTGCTCTGCCATTATAGAACAAACAAACATGTAGATCTTTTGCTGCTGTTCTGTTAGGGCAAATAAAAACTCATCCTTGCGGATGAAGTAGGTGAACATCCTTTAATTTGTTCCAAGTAGATTTGTTTACATCAATTTTGAATATGATGTCTCTCAAATGGCCGCCTCTGGCGATGATGGCGTATTGTGCCCTTTTTGCCATCGTTTTCGCCAACATTTCGGCCGGAATAGCGGCTATTTCTTCACGAATGTTGTCCTTGAGCTCTTCTAGGTCCTTGTTAACGTAAACCCACACAAATATCCCCACAAGAAGTCAGGCGGCGTCAAATCGGGCGAACGCGGTGGCCAGTCCAAATCACCACTTTTCGACATCAAACGGCCCGGAAACAATTTCTTCAGAAAATCGATTGTTATGCGACTTGTGTGCGGTGGAGCGCCGTCTTGTTGAAACCAGAACTGCCTCATACGCTTTCGACGAATAATTGGCATCACAAAATTGGTCATCATGTCGCGATAACGCTCCTGGTTGATGGTAACAGCATAGCCATTTTCATTTTGGAAGAAAAACTGGCCCAATGACCGTTTTCGCACTAACGCCGCACCAAACTGTGACTTTTTCGTTATGAAGAGCACTTCTTGAATCTCCTGAGGATTTTCAGTGGCGTAAATACGGCAATTTTGCTTGTTTACGGTCTTATTCAATGTGAAATGGGCTACATCGGACATGATAATTTTGTTCCAAAAATGCTCGTCATCTTCGGCCATTTCGATGACTCTTTGGGCCCATTCAATCGACGAGGCTTGTCCGCAGGCAACAATCTTTGCGTCAATTGAATTTTGTACGGGAACAAATGCAAATCAACGTGAATAATCTGTTGCAAAGTGGACCGAGCCATGCCCAGCTGAGAACGGCGTTTTGGGATGTTCTTGAGACCTCAACACTGGCTCGTACGGCAGCGATATTCATCCGGCCGATCGCCTTGGTCGATTTTTATTTGGCCTCTTCGGATTATAAAGAGCCTCACCAGTCGAAAATTTTTCGTATAAACGCTTAATGGTGTTCTTAGAAGGTTAGCCATTTTTTACACCACGTTGAGTTTTCTCACTATTGACTTGTTCTGTTTAGTGTAATGTAACGAACCTTTGTTGTCCTGGCTTACGCTCAGGGCAGTCGCTTATTTTGTGTTCACTTATTTATGGAAGGGCCACGTTATTCTGCTGCCATTGAAGATAATTGTGTTCTTTAAAGATCCATTAGGGGGGACAAACCTCCATTTATCGGCCTAAAACTGGCAGCGACCGTGTAGTGAAAAAGATATTGACCAGTCGGTTCTTTAGTCAATTGGGAAAACGAGTCCAGTTTTTTTTGGTACTTGCCCGTGAGGCCAGGAAAATATGAATGATTCTTTATTCTTTAAATCAAAAAAGTCTTAGACCTAAATATAAGAGTTTGGTGCTACCTTGCTTTATATGTACCAGTAAATAAGTTGGAGCGGCCGCTCTCATGCGGTGCTTTTACATACATATAAACAAAAGGCTTAAATTACAGTTTCGAGACAGCGTCGGGCTAATGAGAAATGCATACTCAGCGTAAACCGCTGCCTATATTACTTATATGTGTATAGACATATGTATATAATATGTTTTATAAATGCAAGTAAATATATTTCTTCTTATCGCAACTTCGTATTTAAGTAGAGGTATGTGTACAGTGAGTACATGCTATGATGTCTCTAATGCATACATACTACAACAGCTTCTTCTGCCATCCGCCAATTTTACTTGTTTTCTAATTTGTACCGCTTTTCCCACATCTCGCAATGACTCCGCCAAGGTCTGGCTGATGAAACAGGTCGTGGCTCCTGTATCCACCGTTGCCTTGATTTCATGTTTTCCTATTTGGACGGTTGCTGTCAATTGCTCTCCTTCATCCTGCAGCTTTCCTATTAAGACCGAGGGGCTACTAGTGGCGACGCCCGCTCGTCCCTCGCTTGCGGTGGTCGTCGATCGTTTCCCGATGCTTTACAACAATTAAAGCTTCGTACTCCGATTCTCCCGCACAGCCAAACAGAACAACATTTGTGTTTTTCTACCTTCCCTTGACCAATGCCCCGATTGTCCACAGCGTCGTCACGCCTGTGATGGGTTTGGTACAAAATTGTTCGCGGTATGTACCATTCTCGGTGCCGGTTGTGGTTCTGCCTGGCTCTGCTCTGTGAACCGACGGAATTCTTCCACTCTCCCAGGCACGAAATTTGTAACATTGCCGCAATTGTTCATCTCTGTCGGTTTGAAGCGCAAGGATTCGCATTTATCGCCGGTTGTGGTTCCGCCTGGCTCTCTTCCATCCAACGCCGGCATGCTTCCACTTTCCTGGCATGAAATTTGTACCCGTGCCTCTATTGCTTCTACCCTTGCCTATTCTCCTCCCAAAATTTTTTTTTGTCGTTTTCCAGTCTCGAAATCGTCCGCTAGTTCCATTAGTGCGTCCAAGGTGGAACACTCGTATGAACGGACAAACATTCGGAGTGTTGGCGTACTATTGTCGTGTATTGTTCGAATTTGTTTTGCTTAGACCAGCGTAATGACGCATTAAAGTTTGCATCTCCACCATACATTTTGAACGGTTCTCCTAGTCTTTGTTTTCTCGCAAGTGCACTTCTTGTTCCAATTTTTGGAAATAGTCTCTTGGTAGGAAATATGCTTGGAAACTGGTAACAAAAGCATCCCATGTTGCCCACTGCCTGTTATTGGTTATAAACCAGTTCAATGCCATTCCTTTCAATAGTTCTGCATTGCTCTGTGAATCATGTCCAAGTCTAACCCATAGGTTATTGTAGACCATTCTACTCTCTCCAAGAAGTCGAATGGTTTCCCTTTTCCATCGAAACTGAATCCCCATTCTCGAACTTGTTTAGCCACTGAAAATGTGGGAGGGTGGAAATCCTGAGTAAGTTTTCGATGAGGGTTGTTGTAGGGGTTGTAGTATTTGTAAGGGGTGAAATGCGTTTATTTAAGGTTTTAGTTCTTGGTTTTTATTCTGTTTTCTCGGCGTTCACTTAAATTAATTTCACAATCTGTCTCTTGACGAACGCTGGTCGAATGAATGCCAGTTCTCTACCTGCATTCTCTCCATGCCTCTTTGGCGTTGCCACATTGTTGTCTTCGTCATACATTAAGGGTATTCTAATGATTATTTACAATTATGCTTATCGATATTTAATTTAATAGTTACAATTACTGAGTATAGTTCCTTACTGGTTTTATACTTTTAGTTTATGTTTTATTTACAATTACTAGGTTTAGTTCTTAATTAGCTTATGCCTATAGCTTATTATCTATTAGTGCTTCATAACTCTTACAGTTCGGCCATCCTGACCTTAAATCGTCCCGATTATACATTGTTATTACGTTCTATCTTTACTTTGTTTAATGTTGTCTTTTTTCTTCAACCTTTCATTACCATTATCATATGTTATACGCTTTCTTAAATAATATTTGTGTTGGTTTTCGTTCTTCGAGACATTACTCCTTTCGTTGTCCTTACTTTCGCTTTTACTCGACCTGTATCTTTAAATGCTATTATAATTTTGTTTTCCTGAAATTTATCAATTATTTGATTTGTCTGTTTTTTAGCATCTGATTTCCGTTTTGTGTTTTCTCTTACTTCTTCTAACTTCGTTTTTTTTTAGCTTTTCTTCATAGTTGTACTCTTCTTTTCCCTCTGAGTCGAATTTATCTAATTTTTCTTCACATTGATCCTTTTGTTCTTCCTCTGAATCTGATTCTTCTAACTTTTCTTCATATTCATCTTTTGTTCTTCTTCTGAATCTGGATTCTTCTAGCTTTTCTTCATATTCATCCTTTTGTTCTTCTTCTGAATCTGATTCTTCTAACTTTTCTTCATATTCATCCTTTGTTCTTCTTCTGAATCTGATTCTTCTAACTTTTCTTCATACTCATCGAAATTCGTATGCGTACTTAGCCACGGTTTCATGTGCTGCTTCCCATATTCCCTTTGTATGGTATTTGCGCCATTTGGAATCCTTCGATGTCGGACACAGCGTATCTTTGTATTTTGGAACAACCTTTTTGCATGCTCCTGGTACACTCACAAAGTTCTTCAAAACAACATGATCTCCTTCCTTGTAATTTCTTTGAATTCTGCCTTTGTTTTTGTTTCGTTCGTTGTATTTTTGACTTTTTTCAATGCTTTCTGCAGCCTTTAGTCTTATTTCTTTTAAGTTTCGTTTTTGATCGATTTCTATTAACTGTTCTCTTAAGAAGTCTATGACGATTCCTCGTTGACTTACTCCGAATAACAATTCACTTGGTGTTGTTCCTGTACTTTTATGCGTTGTATTGTTCAGGGCAAATTCTATTTCCGGTAATACATTCTCTAGTGACCTCTGTTCCCGCGCTTGACAACTTGGCTATCATTGGACCCAAACATCTGTTTGTACGTTCCACTTGTCCATTTGCTTGTATGAACCTGTTGCCACCTTTACATGCCTGACATTATTTGAAATCAAAAATACTTCGAAATCCTTTGAGGTAAATGCACTTCCACGGTCTGATACAATTATTTTCGGTCTGCTATAAGCTTGAAAGAAATCGGATAAACATTTTATTGAACTTCTGCAGTCTGTTGATTTTGTTGCATATAACTTAACAAACTTAGAGAAACCATCCACTACAAGTAAAACGTGTTTCTTTTGACCTTTCTGTGGTTTAACGGGACCAAAAATGATCGATATGTATTATTTCAAACGGCATCTTTCCTTTGGGAATGCTATGTAACAGTCCCTCGTGTTTTCCGCATTTCTCGGAGAATATGTTATGCATTCTCAGACAATTTTGATATATAAATTCTTTGATCTTTTTGGTAAGAAAGCTTTGGAAACCAATATGATTTTGTTATTACATTGTATACTTTTTCAGTCCCTCTATGCCCCATGTACATGACATAACTGTAGATATATTTTTCCATATTCTAGGTACGTAAATAATATGCTGCCTTTGTGTTTTCTATAAATTAGTCCGTTTCGCTTTCATAGGCTGCTCTCGTTTTTCCAGTTGTTTGCGTATTTCAGCAATTACATCGTCTTTTGTTCTGGCAAATGGATAGATTTTGCTCAAACGTGTATTTTCTCTAGCATAAGTATGTTTGTTATTACTAATCGACGTGTTGCATTTTTTTTTACCATCTCTGTGTTCAATGTCATAGTCGAGCTTTTCGAGCTCAAAGCCCATCTGGCAATTCTGGGATTAACTTCTTTTTTTATTTTAAGTCATTGATAAAGAATACAATCTGTTAGTATTTGAACTTTTTCCATGAAGATATATCCTAAATCTTCCGCAAGGGGCGTAAATTATTGCAAAGTGACTCTAATCAAGCTGTGATATTTGGATTCGTAGTCAGTTCTTCTTTCGAGAAATAGAATATAGGGCGCATCTTCCCATCCTCTTTTCTCTGCATTAATATTGCTCCAAATCCAATGAGCTTCGCAATGCAATTCTGTTTCGTAACGTGGGGTCATATATTTGATAAAATGGGTGCATGCATTAGTTTCGTATTTAATTTTCGAAACATTGTATTTCTTCTCATTGAACTGGAACGTTGAATCTTTTCAATTAGGTTGTATAGTGTTAGCTTGTATTGAGAATTCCTTGATAAATTTTCTGAAATAGGAACAAAGTCCCAAAAGCTGTGAACTTCCTTTGTGTTTCTTGGTATCGGAAAATTTGTAATTGCTTCTGTGTTTTTATCTTGTTGTATTCCATCTTTTGAGATTAAGTAATCCTAGATACTCAGCCTTTTCTTCCATAAATTTGCATTTATCGAAGCCTTAGCTCTAACTTGTTTTCTGTTAATCGCTGAAATACTTCCGTTAACGTTTAGATGTTCCTCAACTGCACTTGACGCTACCATAATATCGTCAAATATATCACTACTCTACCATCTCTAATCATGTCGTCGAATACATTGTTGACGAAACGTTGAAAGGTTGCCGGTGCATTTTTAATTCCGAACGGCATCTTTGTATATTTAAATTAGCCC